>MJUU01044677.1:31483-84018 GCA_002080025.1 Modiolus philippinarum
TCCACCAGCAGTGGCATCGACCCAGTGGTAACAAATAACTAAATACCGAAATTACTGGGAATTTACTTTCTGCATATGCGCATTTCGACAACTTATGTCTCATCAGTGCAGATAATATCTAAACGTTTGGAAGACCATAAACTCAAAGATGTTTAAAAACTGATAGAGAACAAATAACCAAAGTGATCTAAATGTAAAGCCAAAATCAGCCAAGGACAGAGTTTGCACGAGGCAGATACTCCTTAGTTTTCGATAAAATTTACAATATTTTAGATATTATAAGGTTTCAAAAATAATCGGCTTTCGGGTCAGCACCGAAGTACTGACTACTGGGCTGGTGAATACCCTCGGGGACTAACAGTCCACCAGCAGTGGCATCGACCCAGTGGTAACAAATAACTAAATACCGAAATTACTGGGAATTTACTTTCTGCATATGCGCATTTCGACAACTTATGTCTCATCAGTGCAGATAATATCTAAACGTTTGGAAGACCATAAACTCAAAGATGTTTAAAAACTGATAGAGAATAAATAACCAAAGTGATCTAAATGTAAAGCCAAAATCAGCCAAGGACAGAGCTTTGCACGAGGGAGATACTCCTTAGTTTTCGATAAAATTTACAAAATTTTAGATATTATAAGGTTTCAAAAATAATCGGCTTTCGGGTCAGCACCGAGGTACTGACTACTGGGCTGGTGAAATGATCATCCCAGTATTAAGAAAAAAAAAACGGAATCTTGAATCACAGGTAGGACCAAACTTTTATTTTTTTCCACAGAGGATTGATATCTAAGGAAGAACTTTTTAATCATCGTAGGAGACGGAATTTTTAAGCCTTGATTGCTAAGGCGGTGAGTACAATTACCTAATCTCAGGCAGTGAAGTATTACCTGACTGCATTTCGCAAATTTGAAGACAAAAAAGGCATCATCATGAAAACTGACGGTTTAATTGTGACTTTTTATACCCCCGTTCCGAAGGAGGGGGGTATACTGTTTTACCTCTGTCCGTCCGTCACACATATTTTCGTCACATTTTTCTCAGCAAACACATATCACAGCCACTTGATATTTGGTATGTTGCTTCAGTATGGGGTCCTTTACTGCGCCCCCTTTTTGGCCATATCGAATGACCGCTTCCTGTTTACCGATTTTGTTCCTTTTTTATTTTCATTTTCAAAATTGTGATTTTTTCGTCGCATTTTTCTCAGCAACCACATATGACAGCCACTTGATATTTGGTATGGTGCTTAAGTATGGGGTCCTATACTGTGCCACCCCCTTTTGGCCATATCGAATGACCACTTCCTGTTTACCGACTTTGTGCCTTTTTAGCTTACCTGGCTATGCCAGGGTGAGCTTTTGCCATCACTTTGCGTCCGTCGTCCGTCGTCCGTCATAACTTTAAAAAAAAAAAAAACATCTTCTCCTTTGAAACTACGGCGCCAATTTGAACAAAATTTGGCCTGGATCATCACCAGGGTATGTACTTTCAAAATTTTATCCAAGGAGTCTGAAAACCAAACAACATGGCTGCTGTTACTAAAAATAGAAGATAGGGGTACATTGCTGTTTTTGGCAAATAACTTTAAAACCGTTGCAGATATCAAAAATCAGACATGGAGTAAAATTGTTCAGAATGCCGAGATCTATCTGCTCTGCAATTTTGAAGAAATAAGAGAACCTGTCTGAAAGTTATAGCCCTTTTTCCGTAAATTTTTCAAAATTTCCGGATTTTTTATTTTTTATTTCAAAAACTGTAACAGATAGAGGTTAAGTGTAAATTAAAAAAAACGTTCAGCATATCAAGATCTACATACTCTGAAATTTTGAAGAAAATCCAAAGGCCTGTGTATGATTTATTGGCCATTTTTCACCATTTTTTTTCCCAATGCCATATGGTTATCGGTTATTTCCCTTTAAATTCTGTGTTCAAATCCTCCTTGGTTAACTTTTCTCTTTTAAGCTTTAGAGAAATTCCCTACTATCACTTCATTTAAAAAAATATTTCTTAAAAAATTAAGAGAAAAAACAGTGTTTTTGTGCAAATTTCTGCAATTTTTTTGCGAAAATACTTTCTTAATCTTTACCTTATTTCATGTCATAATGATTTTTCTATATAAACATATTGTATATAGTGTCTAATCACTATGACCCCTGCTGACATGAATGTTGAAGTAGTTTATCAGCTTCATAGACTGATTAATGTTAAAATTATTAGTAAATAAAACCTTTAGTGAGCAGTTGATGAATTAACCTTGAAAACCACTGAATGGATTTGAACAGAACTTGGCATTAATGATGCTTATGAGGTGCTGAATATAATATATATATGTATTATGACTTTTATGCCTAAATGTCATCCAACATGGCCATCTGCGGGGAACTTAATTTATTACTCGACTGATACGAAAAAGCATACAAAGAATTTTTTATCAGAAACAACTTGGCTAGTCACAATGTATCTTAGGTGGTCCCCTTCAAAACAGATGTCCTTCAATTCTGCACCTTATGCAAATTGGCTACCAATGGGAAACATAGTTTAATATAGGAGTACATTCAAATATCTTCTTCTTTAAAACCATTTGCCCAGTTGGAAATAAACTTTGGCACAATACTTAATTTTCTTTAAAATTGTGTCCTGCAGATCCATCCCTTATCCAAGATGGCATGCAATAGGGAAAATAGTTAAATTAAAGTTGGATCATATAACATAAATGTTTATTTACATAGTTTGAAAATGAGACCCTTTAACATATAAGTTGATTTGAAGTTATGTATTGGCCATGGTCCAGGTGAGCGATACAGGCTCTTGAGAGCCTCTTGTTTATTTTCATTTTCAAAAATTGTGATTTTTTCGTCGCATTTTTCTCAGCAATTACACATGACAGCCACATGATATGTGGTATGGTGCTTCATTATGGGGTCTTATACTGCGCCTTCCCTTTTCGACCAAATCAAATGACCACTTCATGTTAACCGACTTTGTGCCTTTTTTACTTTCATTTTCAAAATTGTGACTTTTTCATCGCATTTTTCTCAGCAACTACACATGACAGCCACTTGATATTTGGCATGGGGCTTCAAATTAGGGTACTACATGTTCAGTTTTATGACTTTGATTTTTTTCCTTTCATTTTCAAAGTTCGACTCTTTAGTCATATTGTTCTCAGCAACTACACATCGTTATGTCCTGCATCCTTCTCAGATTATTTTCATCTAATTTTTCTCTTCTAATGTGTGAATGCCTTTATAGTGTTCACACTTGTACTGTGTCCACAAGTGAATTGTGTCCAAACCCACTTAATTTTGTACTTACCATATTGATTCAGGGTTCAATGAGCAGGGGTATAACTGGCTGCCATTCGGCGACAGCTCTTGTTCACAAATTGTAATTTGACCAAGTCGTTTGTATAATCTATTTATTTATTCAGGGAGATCTACGGAAATAATACTGATGTTTTGACTATATACGCACCAGATTATGAAAAAATGTACAGTGTTAAAACCTAGGACGGAATTGCCCTGTATAAGCAGAGGTAAAACTGATACAATTTCAAAACATGATTTTTGGGGTAATTAAGTATTTACTTTAGGTGCATGCGTAGTAGAATTAACAACAAAGATGCTGAATACCACAGCTTCATCAGAATAAAAAACACTACATACGATTCAGATATTAAAAAATTATTGTCCCATTAGGTTGCAAATCATTATTTACTTATTTTATTTGATTGTGTATTGTCGTATAGAAAAGACTTTGACAAAGACTTCCACTTCGGCAAAAAATTAACGATGATATCATGGAAAGGTGAAGGATATGACAAAACTCTGCCGTGTATCTTTAAAATAGTATGGAGATTTAATTCATCTCTATAATTCATATCTAATCTAGTTTTAAATAACAAGAAAAGTTCATTTAAAGAATATTTGTTTTCTGAATTTTACAACCATTTTTGGAAAGATCAACCGCAGTAGAATACCAAAGGACCAAGGTACAGACACAATGTTAAAGCAAGGACACCAGAAGATGGAAGACAAAAAGACAGTAAATGTTCATAAAACCCACAAACACCCGAAAACTAAAACACTAACTATGTGAACTCTAAAAAACAGAATGACACCTAGTGCTCCGAAAGGGCAAGCCTTGCAAGCAGCACCTGTCACATTCAGTGATGCATTTGCGGTTAGAAAATTCTATTTGGTCGCTAGGTTGTTGAAATGCGCGTATGCAGAAAATGAATTTTCCGTAACTTAGGTATTTTCTATTTGTTACCACTGGACCGATGCCTCTGCTTGTGGACTGTTGGTCCCCGAGGGTATTCATAAACCAAGTAGCCAGAACTCTGGTGCTGGCCTTAAAAACGGTTTTATTTGAAAACTTTCAATATCTAAATTTTATAAAATTTTGTTAAAAACTAAGGAGGATCTTCCTCTTGCATAGCTCTGTCCTTAGCTATTTTGGCTTTTCTATTTAGATCCTAAAGGTCATTTGTTCTTTGTCGGCTTTTACACATGTTTCGGTTTATGGATTTCCATAGGTTTGGATTTGATCTACACTGCAGCGACATATGTTGTCGAAATGCACGTATACAGAAAATAAATTTACAGTAACTTCGGTATTTTGTTATTTCTTACCAGTAGACAAAACCAATTAAAAAAATCAATGTTATGTTACTTCTCTCAAACATTACCGAGGTCAAAATTTGTTAAGCTTTTGTGAATTTCATTAGAATTCAGACAATAACAATATTAAATCTTTAATATAAACATCACTGACGAAGAAAAAAAATCGCAATTGAACAGTATGTTATATAAGACAACACTATGAACTTAAGCACTGACAGCTCGAACCCCGATAAAAACAGAGGGTGATATCTCAAAGTGCATTTCAAAAATACTCAGTCAACCCAAAATGAAATTTTGGACAGATATATCATGTTTGGGAGGGGAATTTGCGAAAAATACCAGTCGATAGATGTTATATTTCCCGAGCCCACGGGGGAGGGAAGTTGCATTCTCGAGACTGGTATTTTTCACAAATTCCCCGACCAAACATGATATATCTGTTTAATTCTACCGAATGACTTTATTTAAAGCGCACAGATGACGTCGTTTTTAAATTTTTAACAAGCGTCTCAGTGAAAGGTTAAAAAAGGCAAATTTTTTAGCAAATACCCCGGCAGAGGGTAAAAGCGACAAATTTTTAGGCAAATACACCGCTGCTTGAAATTTCATGGATTTGTCAAAAATACACCGGTATTCGACCAATCGAATTGCAGCATTCTATCATAAGGTAGAATTATACAATAAAAAAATTCAGAGAATTTAATTTCTAGGATATTCGCCTCTTGTAATGTGAAATGGAGCGTTTTTATTAAAACTTATTTCGACAAAAAATTGATAGTGTATTTTGGTTGAGAGAATAAGAAATATTTAATTAAGGTTTTACATATCCAAACACAAGGTTAACACATAAATAACCCTTCACTTTTGGTAACATATTGCTTTACATAGGTAATAGAAAATACTTACCAAATTCAAAAAGAACAAGGAGGATGTCTTTAAAAGGAGTGTTTATATTTTTACTGTGTACTCTGTCCGTAAGTATACCTTAATTTGTTACTTTCGTGACAAAAAGGCTGATTTTTATTTCCAAAAAAGAGATATATACCGAAATTGTATTTGTAATTCATATATTATTAAAAAAATGATCGTCAACAAAATAAACATAGTGTTTATTTCAATGTCTTCACCGTAATTTTTTGTGACCTTTTAGGGTAAGAATACAAATCTCGTATGATACCTTAGGGATAACGCTTGCAATATACACCTTCATTTAACAGGACACATTAATTATCCCTGTCTTATCAATGCATGGCTTCTTTACATTGATGCACAAATTACACATAAGAATTCTGGTGCTAATTATGTGATACTTTTAGAATATATATTAATCATGTTAATTATGAATCAAGATGTTAATGAAACACATAACGGAATAGACCACTATTATTACAACCATATCTGCTATATAATAAAATCTTTTTTATTGATAAAGGGATCATCATGTTTCAACTTTGGATCATCAGGGATTTCAGAAGATAACACATTACAGCCAGCAGAGGAAGTAAAGCAAGGAGAATTTGAGAATCAATTCAAGGCTGAGAATGACTGGCGAAACGGTAAGTTTAAACAACAATAACATACGAGTATTTTTTTAATTTTTATTTTTTGCCTGAATAATCACCGTATGGAGGAATGAGCACATTATATGCATGGTCAAATTCTTAATAGCTGGAAAAAATATAGAAATGAGACATGAATTTTGAGGCTTTGCATCTTTAATTTTTCGAAAAACTGTCAGCAAAGAGCCAAGCGGTAGATTAAATTCAGCCCCTAGCATGTTGCATCGCTTCGAGTCTAATTCACTAAATCTGGAAACATCTCTGAAGGCACCTACTGTTATCCATTGTCTGTCAAAAGGATATATATTTTCGGTCTTTAATTTTCTTTCATAGGCTTTAATGTTTTCCTAGCAACTATTGAAAGGAGATGTATTGTTTAACTTTTGTCTATTTTCAAAAGGCACATTAAACGACTTTGACGTTGTACAAATATCCTACATAATTTGTTGGACAAAAAAGTCCCTAAGCAGAAAACAAAGATAAAAACAAAACTAAAGGTACAAAAAAGAAGAAAAGAAAAAACAAAAATATGAATTAATAGGAATTTAATGAATTAAAATACTAATGAAACAAAACAAAACCAAACAAAAATATCAATATAACTAAATACCGAAGTTACTGTGAACATACATTACATCTTAATAACAAAGAGTTAGTTGAAAATTAACCATCAGTCTGAAAACGAATTATAGCTTCGGAAAACATAGAAACAAAGACATACCACGAGTACGACATAGAAAAGAAAAAACAAAGACACGCACAAAAAAAAAAGAAAAAAAAAAGAAAAAACCACGAGGAAAATACAAAAAGCATGTGCACCGGTAGAATAAGTGTCGGTTTAGAATATTTTCAATAATTACTACTACCATAACACACTCTACAATTCATGATAATTCAATTTTCTCATGTCTTTCATTATATTTTCCGAATGTGTAGATTTTATCTGCAGTTATAAGACACAAGTCGTCGAAATGGCAATATATATAAACACAATTTTCAGTAACTTCCGGGTTTTTTTGTATTTGTTACTTCTTATAGGGTGCTGTTATTATGAAAAATGTGCTATAAGTGCAAAACGACTTTTGAAAGTAACAATTTTTACTGCTAATTAGAATAAATCAATTTGTCTTTAAATAAAAAAATAATTGCTATGGGGTCCTTGAAGTACATACAAATTTAAAATAGGGTTATAAGTCATTTGGAGGAAAATAATGGTCAAGTATATCGGACTCTAACTGACATACGGATTTAGTTTTGCTGTCCATCTGGTACAGCAGTTCCATCAGTTCTTACTTACAAATGTAACATGCAACTCCTGATTATTATAAGAAAATAATATCAAGGTCTAATAAAGTATTTAAATAGAAAGTGAGGACATACTTGGCTACAAAAAGAAAAAAACATTAACGAAGGATTGATTGAATATTGTGTAACGTATATTGAGCAATATTTCAGCTATATCAAGACGAGAACAAGTTTGTTAATAAATAATCACTTTGGAGTATGGAAAGGGTCATGGGACGGGAAATTCTGACTGCCACTGGAAAAGTAGGTTGAAATCAAAAGGGGCGGGGAATTTAGCTTTGTAACCGATCACCTACGGACCACTCAAAAAGAGCTTGTTACTAGGTTCCTATAACGTGCAGGAAGCGTGGCATTTCTTCAAACACGTGGACCTGAGTTTACATCCCTTCCGAAAGATGTATTTATTAATCCCGCACAACCACGGAATGGGTCCTATTTCTATATCCCGGGGTTCCCTCTGGGACAGCCCCGCTTATGAGGGGTCATACCTCGCAAGCCGGAGATACTAGGTCCTATTTGTATGCCCCGGAGTTCCCTCGGGGGCATAAACGAAAGACAAAAACATAATATAAGAAGAAAAAAGAGAACCAGACAAACAAAACAACAACAAAACAAAAAAGTAACAAAAATTTTATAAAATAAAAAAACGAATAAAACAGAAACAAAACAAAACAACAAAAATAAATGATGCAAACAATTTCAAACAACAAAACAAAAAAAGAAAGGAGACTAAAAAACAAAATACAAATAAAACAAAATAAAGGCAAAAAAAAAAGCAAAAAACAAAAAACAAAAAAAAACAAACCAACAAGCAAAAAAAGAAAATAAGACAGAGGAAAGTCAAACGCTGCAAGCGATAAATTACTTAAACCTAACCCACATAACATGGTTACAATAAATACATCGTTTAATATAGGGAAAATTACTAACTGTTAACACTAAAATCTGTATGTCACTTCAACAACTATTTTTCAACTTACATCCTCTATATTTTGTTAAAATAAACTTGGAAATTAATTTTATCCTGACAAACATGAATCCTGTTGTGTTTTGTTTTGTTTGAAGTGAATGGCAAATGGTTATGGTATGCAGACAACGGAAAACATCTTGAAATAGCAGATAAATATATATCTTTCTATGGACATCGTAAGTATAAGCAGGTTAAAGGTGTTATTTTAATACATGTATGAGGAAATAAACGAAACAATCGTCTTTTAGCCTAACAAATTAATTCTAAATTGATATTTAAGAGGATAAACCTCGGTAGGTCTTAAATTGTAAACTCGTTTATTCTTTTTTAATATTTTCAGTATGAAAACAACATATTTTCATGTCGACTTTTAGCAACTTTCAACCTTTTTTTACCGTTCCGTTTTCTATCTAGATTTCATCAAAGATACCCTATTTCCGCATATTATTTTGTCTGATTAGGAATTGATATTGATAAATAAAATTAGCTCTAATTAAATTTGTATTGGATATAAAATTATTTCAAGTGCACAATTCTGTAGTATAAACCTATGTTTAAGTAAGCATGAATAATGATAGTTAATTTTGATAGTGTTTTATCAGAAATATATGGGTGTTCTTATCAGTATAGAACGAAGATTTTACTCTATTTTTATCAGTACAAAACACTTCTTATGAAAAATTAAGTCGTTTAATTTTCACCAAAAACTGAGAATAGAAAGAAAACTAGTGTATGTAAAATATATAAAAATTTAAGAAAATTCTACCGTTCAATTTTTTTCTAAATTTAGAAGAGAAGTTGCAAAAATCAATGAAATGAAATCAAATCAATGAATCTAAGCTTTTAATTACTTCCGTTGCAAATTCATTATTTTTAGATATAATTGAAAAAAACGGGAAAGGCACTCATTATAAATAACTGGATGTTGGATGGTTGTTTTAATGACTTACTTGCCATCCGAAAAAAAAGTGTTATCAATTTCATAATTTTTATCATACTTATGGCAACGATTTTTGTTATTTATTAAAATATGATAAAAGTGAAAAACAGTTCTGTCTCATGTCATACTCTAGGTCTACCCTGTTTGTGGTGCAAATAAAGATCAATAAAACTGCCTTAGGGGGACAAGTAAAATGTTTAAAACAAGTGACTTTGCAAAAAGCATCACGTCATAGTTACGGCATTTTCAACTCATCCTCTGTATAGTCCTTGCAAATAAAGGAAAAAACCTTTTTTTTGCATGAACTACAATCCATTGTACACCAAGATGGAATTGCATTACCTGGCTGTTTGTAGCAAGTTGGAAGAAAAATGCAATTTCATAATTTATTCATTTTTTAAATTATGAAGAAATACTTTAACTATACAAAACCATTGAAGAATTACAATTATATATACAATTCAGTGTTGAGAGAAAGTTTTCTTGCAGGAAAATGTTAACAGCTATTCGGGAAAGATAGAAGTAATCAGAATACGTTGGATATTGATTACTCCTAATATGAACACCTACAATGATAACCCCAACAATTTCGTCAAACGGGGAACAACCGGTGATAAATAGAAAATGTGTTGTCTGTTTTAGCTTTGTGTGCAAAAACGATCTTAACAGAGCCCACTTCAGGAACCTGAAATAAAAATGCTTTATTCGTTTCGATCAATTTAATTAAACGGTTATTTTTATATCATATTTGCAGACAAAATATAAAAATCGCATACTGGAGTTGCCTTCACTGTACATGCTGTAATGTAATTGCTACGAAATAAGAGTTACAAAAAATAATAAAAATATAGTATCTATCCTTTCAAGTCGTTGATGTTTTTAATTCTACTGTTCAGCGATTTTTTATGTTTAGCTCTTTAGACAGTAGAACTATGATAATCAACGACTTGAATATGATAGGTTTTATTTTTCTAATTCTGAAATTAACGACATTTTCACGTGTTTTACTTTCTACCCCGTACCGGGCCTATACAATCAATACTGTGACGTCAACGGAAATTTGCATTGCATGGAAATAAACAAAAGCAAATCGTTCATACAAATGTAGGTGATTCAAGATAAATTGACTATGTATACTTTGAGTAAATACATTTTATATTGATATAAACTCGAAAAAAATTCTTTTAAGGTTAATTTTGCTACTTCAAGAAAAGTTCGTGGCCTTCCAATATCCAATGAACTCGCGATATCAATTATCCACATGTTGGAGAACACTGTGACCTCCTGTACAACATAATTTGCGAGAACAGCATTAGAATTAGAGAAAAATGTATTAATGATCACAAAGGAATCCAGCAAGGATATTTAAGACAGTATTTGTGTGGAATATTTATTTGAGCTCACGTACCGCTATTGAAGAAATTTTTTCGTGGTTGCATGGAATAACAATTTCGCGAATAGAAATGTTTTGGACAGTTTTGCGCGGATTTTCCTTAACCATGAATGTAACGAATTCAACATGTTCAAAGATTACAGTTGTTACTGATCTGGGCATTTCTTATCACCAATGTTAATGGCGAATTCTTAGGCGATAGTAACAGAGTAAACATGTTTACTAATTGTAGGTTATAAGCTTACTGAAACATGTAGTGCCAATAGTTTCAGGGAAATTTGGGATGAATGTTACTGGCTTTTGTATGATATGGACAAATGCTTGCATGAATTGCAGGACTATTACCACTACAACAATGATCAACACGTGGAGCCAATATCAACAGAGTGGTCAGATTTAGAGGAGACAAATGATTGGTACGTATACGTACTAGCTTTTAGAATAAAAAACAATCCGAAATTAAGTTAATTCAGTAATTGTAGTTTATTCAGTTTTACAGATAGCCATTTCACAGTAACTTCGGTATTTAGTTATTCGACAACTTATTTCTCCTCAGTGTGGATTTAAATCACAAAAAGGCTGATACAGGGCACATTCCATATAGGGATTTAAGGTTTGAACAAGAGGTTAGGACGGGGCTTTGAATCAGGACAATGCTCCTTAGTTTTATAAAATAAAATAAATTTAGATGACATTGTTTCTATTGAAGTAATCGGTTTGATAGCAGGTAAGGAAGTAATGAACGAATTTGCTAGCACAACATCGGGAACTTTAGGTCCCAGGGCAGGGGACATTGACCCAGTGATAAAAACATGTCAAGTAGAAAAACTGTAGAATTGTGATAGTTTAGTTTCATACGCCATTCAGCAGACAAAATTCTGTTAAATTCCAAGGGTTATAGTATTGTTCCACAGTTTCTTTCTTTCTGATAATAAAAGTACGGACAAGCTCTACATAAACTAAGTAGCATGAAAAAAATATTAATTTTGAGTTTATTGTTGTCCAAGATAATTTTGCAAAAAATCTTCACATTAATAAACCCATAGGGAACCAGTTTTTAATTTATTTGACACTACAGAGATCAGGGAAATTTATATATAAGGTTGTTGGGGTTTCTAAAACTGAGGATCTATTTTGCACATCTAGGCAACAATTCAATAATTCAATAATTACAAAAACAGGAAAACAGCAAGCACCTACAATGGCCAGGAACTTCAATCACAAGCCACAATCTACAAGCAAACTGCACAAGAAAAACAATAATGAAAACAAGAGACAAACAAAAATAACGATAGGAACTCGGTATAGCCGGAATAAGAATGTTGTCTGATTAATTTTGTATGTGATCGACACAATAATTTAAATATAGATAAATATTAAGCATTTAGTTTATTTGAATGTTATTGCATTCTTGCTAGAAAAAATCAAAGGTTATGTCAAAAGGTGATAATTGTATACTGAAATACCTCGGAATACATGTAGGTCAAATTTTCTCATTCTGTTAAAAAGAAAATATGGTAGTTTTTCCCTATTCTTTATGGAATTTGTGCAAAATCATTTTATCAAAACACATTTATTATTATTTTTCGAAAAAATCTTAAGTTTTTCTTAATTTCTGGTCAAGATTACTTGATTGAGTCATCTCCCCTTTCTTGAAAACTAACAAATTCTTGATTTTCATGATACAACTTTATCAAAAGGTCCGTGACATATCCTTTTTATGCTTTAAAATTGAAGTTCTGAATCAAATAAATGAATACACAAAGTTTGGAAATTTAATGTTTATATATCGCTCCAGGTCAATTATTTTCGTCAATTAAAATCCAGTACATCAGTTGTCATATGAAAAAAGTATAAGTACAATTCAAGTTTATAAATACTTTTTAGTGCAATACAATAGGAAGCCAGTCATTCTCATTTTGTCTTCAATTTCTAAAGAGTTTCAATCTAAAAAATGCAGTATTATAACCATTTATGAACACGACATCTTGCCTTGCTTTCCCCTTTTGTTAATTTCTAAAACTATAGTTCCTAGAAGTGATTTCAAATAAGGTGTCGATATTATACGAATATATATAATTATAAGATGCAATCCCCCCCCACAAAAAAAAACCCAAAATAAAAAAAGGGGTCAAGGATATGTCAAAAAATTACATAATTTTAAAGATTGGCCAAATTTGGTTTCTGACACTATATTTACAATCGAATTAATATATAGGAAATAGCCTTTACCACAATTCAAGGGCATATTTTTTTTCTATAAGCAGACATAAAATATTTCCAAACTTTCTGTATTTATTTATTTGATATAGAACTTAAAATTAAATGCATAAAGGAGATATGTCAGTTACCTTTTGATGCTTTTTTTTTATGAATAAGGTGATTAACAGCAAACAATCAATGTCTTAAGTTTGGCCTTATTATATAAATAACAAAACGCGTAATAACAATTTCAATATAATAGTAAAATTTTATAAAGTCCAATTTTATAAAAGGTAGTCACATAGATAAAGGTTTACAAAAACATACATTATGCAATACAAAGCTCATTGTTGAAGGCATCACGGTGACTTCAAGATGAAGAAAGCGTTGTTCCTTTGCTTGTTTTTTCACCATGTATTTGAAGAGACTTTGTCTCATGTGCATTTACTCCATATCCTTTTATTCACCATTAAACACTTGAAAAAATTCAACTACAATGTCAAACGTATTTTTTTGGGACATACAATACAATTCAAAATGAAACATTACCAGGCATTGTCTTTTACCAACTAACCATTTTGTATAGTTCATGTAGTATTACTATATAGACCACCTGTATCTGAAATTGAGACCAGCAAAGTTTTATGTTTCTGCTAAATGATCTTTTTCCTATATGTCATTCGAAATATCATATATCTGAAAACCTTTTGTTCTTCTTAATGTTTGGCTAAGTTTTTTTTTTTTAATATGAAAAACACCTATGAAACTTTTTTTTATAATTTCATTTTCATCTGTCGTAAAGTGTGCGGTATGCTGTATCTTCTCTACCTAAAACCACAGCTTGTGTATGTATGGAGGAGTTCGCTTTCAATTTCAAAAATCCAGTTTTCATTGAAAATGCCGGTGACAGAACTGACAGGCTGTTCATTGGAACACAGGGAGGAGTCATTTATATAGTAAATGAGGATGATATTGTTTCTAAAACACCATTTCTGGACGTATCCAGCAAGCTATTTAATTCCGCAAATGATGTTTACAGAGGACTTTTTTCACTTGCTTTCCATCCAAACTATAAGCAAAATGGCAAATTCTACCTCTATTATTCAAGTAAACTGCAGCCAAAAGATCGAAGTATCGACCATGTTGCTGTGATCTCTCAGTTTCGTGTCTCAAAAACTGATCCAAATGTAGCCGATCTCTCTTCCGAGGAGATTATTTTGGAAATACAACAACCTGGTAGGACTGACAATGGTGGAGCTGTAAGTGATCCAATGTAATGAAAATTAGATCAACCAATTGTTCCTTACAGTCAATGTATGGAAGATCTAACAACACTTTAATTCATTCGAAATCCTCAGTTAGTATGAAAAATGGATGTTTAAGGTAACATATCCGAAAGTAAAATGGGATCCATGAAGTGACTGTAAGAAGCACTTGGTAGATCTAAGCTTATAATTGATTATAAATTATCATAGACGTAAACTTTGTAGTATGCATCAATTTTTTATTAGTCCTAAATCTGATCGCATTATTTGATGTTCCTTTGTGTGATTTATACACGCATAATTAAATCCATTTGAATCAGTCCATTTCCAACCTGAGTCTATGATAATCTATGTCCGCCATTACAAACCATAGAGTTCGTTAGTGATATTTCTCAAAATAGATTTCGCAATTAATAATGCACAACTTTTCTGGCTAATAAGTAAACAAATATGACAAAAACATCACATATTGTTACTGGTTTGCTAGCCTCATAAGAAAAACACCAAATTTGCATGATAAACAGTAAATTCCGTTATGCTGTACTCGTTTTTGAGGTGTAACCTCTCACCAACAGCATAAAAATTAAATCATATGGAAAGCCTTATCTAAAAGTAGTCAAAAAGTTGTACTCATTACGAACAATATCGACATATGAGGCCAAATCCAGTACTAAATATATCCAAACTGCAAATCAAATCAGATCATTATAAAGTAAGTGTAAATCGAAGAGTCGGTCTAAAAAACAATAACAACATCGGAACAAAGACATCAAACGAGTAAGTCACAGAAAAGAGATATGAGGACAAACATGCAGATGTACAACACAGACATAATTAAAAACAAAGTTTTGGATATGGTGCAACGGAAGAGTAAGCATCTCCTGTTTCTTATAAGACAACCAACATGGTGAATATATCAATTCAAGTAATAATTTTAAATCTAGTACAGGAAAAACACTTTGGTAATTTGAGGGAAAAATCTGCTGTCACCTGGAAACAGATAACCTATAGCGATCCACAAGATAAAGTTAGCTGTTACATTTCTGAGTGAAAAAAATAAAAATGTGTGGTTTTGCTATATTTTGAGTTTTTCAGCTCGTTTTCTCCTTTAATATTATTAGAATTAACAACATCAAAAGGATCTTATATCTAGAAAACTACATTCTTCAGTATATTCTAGTTGGTCTATTGTGGTCCCTCTTAACTTTGCTTTTTTTCTCTTTTCAAGTGCTATGTATCTTGTTCTTTATTTTCGCGATTTTTTCTGTTGCACTATTGTAGAATTTGTTTGAAAATTATTGCTTACAACAGCATATTTTTGAATTGCCTGTAAAGGTTAACTTTTTTCTTTTGACAGGTAAAGGCAATTGAATCATAAAAAATAAGAAATATATAATAATTAAAAATAATCATAATATAGAATGCAATGTTAGTGATCAAGAAATACAAATGTCATCCTCAATCTTAATGTTGACAAAACTAGGCATACTTTTTCAAACATTTTTTGTGTTTTTATAAGATGCGCCATTGCTCAATAATACCTGCCCAAAGGAATACAGAAGTTTAACGGTCATCTCAATGATTAGACAGATCGTCACTTTGTATCTGCTTCTTGCAATTAAGAATACAAATCTTTGAGAACATCCACAGTTTAATGACGAACTTACAAAAACTACAACTGGACTTCAAAATGAATACATATAATAATAAAAACGTTATTCTATAGCTGGGCTTCACCATATATTTGTAGATACCTTTTCACATGTTCATTTACTCCATATCCTTTCATTGCTTATTTTTAGCAGTATGACAGATAGCAGGGTGCTTTATTACCAGTTTGACATTGCATTACTTGGTTGATGTATTTCTACCAAACAGGGATATTAAACGTTTGGAAATCGTATAGCAAAATGTCTATAGTTCTTTAACTCAACACAAATTGAATACATGCATGATAAACGACACTATGATGTGCAACTTTCATCAAATTCCTTTAAACCTACAAACAGGTTGTTTGTTACTATCTAAAAATTTAAGCAAATTTTAAATTATCATGTATCAGTTTTTCCTTATCCTTTCCGTGGTGCATTTTTTTAATTTCAGATGCTTTTTGGCGACGATGGGTATCTTTATATTGGACTTGGAAATGGGGGAGATGATAACCTGCAACGATTATCACAAGATAGGTTTGTATTTTAACTTGAGAATAGATGGAAAAGAGATAAACTACTGTTAAACAGGATAAATTCGCGATAGCAAATTTTCGCGAATCGACCGCTTTAAATTTATTCGCGGATTGATGAAGTCGTCTGTCGTCCATAGATAAATGATAAATGATTAAAATGTTCGGATTCTGCATGCGATTAAAATGTGCTAGCCTTTGTTTATAATTTTATAATATTACAGTAAAATGAGTCGGAAATGTAAAATTAGTATTTTAAACTTGTCAGTAATTGCATTCGTTTCAAACTGCAGAGGATCATTACTTGGAAAAGTATTGAGAATTGATGTTGATAGGAAAAGTGGAAACAGACCGTACGCAATTCCGGTAGATAATCCATTTGCTAACAACCCTACATTTCGACAAGAAATATATGCGTATGGATTTAGAAATGTATGGCGATGCGGAAAAGATACAGGAGACTTCAAAACAGGTATCATGTTTTGTCCAATTTTCAAAAAAGATTTTACACACTTGACCAAATAAGTATAAAAAGAAAAAAATACAGGCTATTAAAGGACTTGAGAAACAACGTTTAGATTTTACTTAATTACAAATGTGCTGGGTTACCCTTCTATAGGAGCACTACTTATAAAATTATAACGAACCAAAAGAAAAATTAAGTACTTACCTTTAAACATTAAATTCGTTTGGAATTGCTGATTTTTAGATTGTGGATGAATCAGTTGTAATGTTGTAGATACTTAATGCCGAAGTTTTTGTAGTAAATGCATTTTTCTAGATAGGGGATTGAAATTTACGTTAATATTGTTTGATTTATAAAACGATATGATTGAAAATATACATTGCGAATTTAGCAAATTTTATGGGAGCTTCCATTCAAAACTCTTTATTGTTTATTAGCAAAATAAATTATATGTTCACAAACTGCAGCATTTGCTCAATTTTATGGTTTTTATTGATTTGTGGTTAACTGTGTAAATATCATCTCACTAATACCTTATTTTGCATACCAGTAAGGTCTTTGTCTGCAGATCTTTGACAAAGCACATGTATTATTAATTGAATAATGATTTTTTTCCCTTTTCCTCGTTATATTTAACATTTAAGTTAGATGTTTGTATTTTTACACTTATTTTTGAAATTATGATTCATTACAAATATATCTTTATATAAAGAAAAATATATTCCCGCTCTTGATTAAGGAGGTTCGTTGTTTATATCAATATCAATGATAGGAATTTAACGTGTTATAGACTTGATGTGATAACACGTTAAATTCCTATCATTATTTTCCAAAGGTTTTGATATGAACTGCACTGATGAGACTTTAGTTACCGAAATAGCTATATGCAGTATCTAAATTCACATGATTGTTTATTCCAATCAGAGAAGTTTGCGATGTTTTAGCTTACATTAGCATACAAGTTCCGCAGAGGAATGGTGTATCCGTTAATCATTTCGCACTTCTGGCGCTCTGTTTGCCCCATACCATAGACGAACATATATATAAGGTCTATGGTAGGAACCCAACGAGGTTAGAATTAGAGACATGAATGTCGAGATTGCCTTCCAACCGAGGAATTTGGCTGTTCTTCGAATGCACAGACATTACAGACAGATTACACTGCTGCCATCATCTCTGTGGGAGACCAAAGGGATGTAAAAAAGAGTGAACCACAAATTTATTTTGACACGTAATATGAGACTTAAGTATATTAATTAACCGAAATTTGAACAGGTCAGTCATGGTCCAGTGGTAGCGTATCAGACTCTTAATCCCTAGAACCTTGACAAGAGGGGGGATCGAATCCCACTTGAATCAACAAAAATTTAATATTTAATATTAAAAGACTCAGACTCTGAATCTGAATTGATAAAAACAGATGAAAAATACATCACAGGCAGATGATTCAAGCCAAAATGATTGATTTCATTGTAATTTTTTTTTTCAATCAAAAACCCAAAATTACAATTAATCTATCTTCTGCATATGGCCATTTCGACAACAATTTTGGGTACCCTCGGTGGGATGGCAATCTCGATATTCATGTCTCTAATTCTAACCCCGTTGCAATGAGGAAAACCAGAGGAGTTCCGAAATCTGGTACAAATTAAAAAAACGTGATGATTAAGTCACCTTAAAACCTGAAATGACTAATCAGTAGTGTATATTCTAACTAACTGCAACCGTTAAGTAAGTGAAAACCAAATTTTCAGTTTAAAACGAACAATCCAATGACAATGACAACATCGGAAACACAAAGAAACAAAGACGTAACATGAGCACGGCACAGAAAAGAAAATAAAGACTCACATAAATACAAAAATAAACAACACGGACCCAATAATAAACATGGGTGAGATCAGGTGCACCGGTAAAGAAAGCATCTCCTGCTTCCTATAAGACAAAAACAAAGAAAAAAAACTTCTCAGATACTGGCGGCGTTTCTTTCACATTTTAGCTTTCAATTCAGATGAAATAACATATTACGTATAAAAATAACATCCTATACTCTATCCAAATGAAATAAAAATAACCCACACTCATGAGAGAATCGTTCATATTATTTCTTCCTCTAAGCTTTTCCTTGGTCCCTATAACATGTCCCGAATCTTTTATTTGCTCCTTTTAAAGAACAATTTACTAAATCTTATGTGTACTTTGATTATGTAATACATGTAGCACAATATGTACGCCAGGAAAATTTGTTCAGACGGAATAAATCTTTTAGAAAGTTTCGGGAATCGATTTTTACTAGGTATACTTGTCCGACATCAAATCTGTCCACCCAGATTGATATTCCTAGAGATATTTGCTCATTTATCAGTCTCCTAGTAATATATATATATATATCTACCCAGACTTTTACACTTTTAGGCAGGGGCAGGGGAAGAATTATGTGCAGTGATACTGGAGTAGACACATGGGAAGAAATTGATTTGTTAAAGAAAGGTGGTAACTACGGTTGGAACGCCAGAGAAGGACCACAATGTGTTAATGAAAGTTTATGTAGGAATATAGGAAAGTATTCATTATCATAGCAGATGAATATTATGTTAACGTTTTATATGACAGCTTTTAAAATTCAAAGTATTTCAATATTGATTGAATGATTAATTTTACATGCAGTGAGATGTATTTCAGCTACATCAGGAAAACACAAGAAAAAAATCAAGTCTGATATTTTATTATCAAAATGTAATTAGAGTGGATGTCTTACTCAAAACGAGTTTTGATGTCCACTGTTGTTGAAATGAGTAGGAACAGGAAATGCGGCAAATAATATATTCCCCTGTGAGTTTGTTCTTATGTGGAAAAATAAACAAGGAGTCTTTTTGGGGGGTCTGTTCTTACATGGAGTATGGCGTTCCCAAACAGTTGTCTACAATGGTTCGTAGTAAGACTTTCTTTATTCTTACCATACCATCCCGCATAAAAAGGTTATTCCCTTTACCACCATTTGGGCTCGAGCCCAACAAACTCTAAAGACGGAGCACCCTTGAACCAATCAATGTGACAGGCCATGGAATAATGATATATAAAAGGACGAATAAAAGGATAGAGTGCAAGTATGCATGAAACAATTTTAACTGTATCATGGAGGATTCGAATAAAAAAGGCAATAATAAACGTATAATAGTTTTTCAATTTTATGATATTCTGAGGGTTAAATTTAGCATATATGAAAATTCCTTACTTAGATAAGCTCATCATATCAAAAAGGATAATTGATACATGAAAACTATGGAAAAACTCGAAGTTGTTATTTCTAATTATTTCAAAAGAATATATCAATGAATAATTTCTTTTATTTTTTTGTGATTACAATGCTTTATTAACTTATCGCTGTTATTTAACATCAAGTGTTTTAAAAAGTATTTCAGCTATATGAAGACGAGTCAATAAATAAAAATAACATTACCATTAGGCGCCTTTCTCCAAATAAAACGAACAGTGTAAATCTGAAGAAGCATATTATGGATTTGTTGCAGTTTTTTCTCGTGGGATATTTTCGTAAGAAACTTTTGTAAATCGTTCGTTAATTTTTTTTCTGTAGAACCAACACTTTGATGTCGGTATGATGCACACATTCTTATATACCGTGTTGTTGAATTGTAAAATTACACTTGCATAGAATACATAACATCAATCAATCACTATTAAATAGACCCCGTAAGTGCATCTAAATTATATTTTGAAATTTTGAATAGCGATGCCTGTGAGCGTTTTAATGATTTGAATATTTAACTATTGAAGATGTAGAAATGTCATGTATCACGAGATATAGCTGTGGAACCTTTTTCATGTAAGATTTCAAGGGGATACTTGGAAATAACTTAATCTGTCTTTTCTTCTGATCGAAAAAAAAATGAATTCCTTGGGAATGTTTTTCATGGCGTCGGAAAAGTGAAATCGAATAGCTGCAAAAAAGGATCATACTTGAAATTTACCTAATCGCTGATCGAGAACAGTTTCACTCAATACAATAGGAACGTATTTCTCATACTTGTCAGGAGACGTGAACACAGGTTATAAATTTTGGAAGGGTGTATCTTTGTGTTTTCTTAGTGTATCCAATACGACATCGGCTCAACACTACCTGCTCCCTTCAGTTTGTACCCATTTTACCGACGTTTTACTGTATTCCATGAAATAAATTGGTCATCTGCAGATTATGATTTTCCTGCTATGCGTCAAACTTTTTTTTATAGATCAAAGGTTTCATGACAATGAATGACACCGGAAACTTTGCGACCCCGCCTTCTTTTGCTTCCTACATGATTAAGGTTCGAAACATATGTGACTTCTTTACTGTCACTGATTAACGATTTGAATTGTTTTAGAAATGACTGTCTGTTTCGTTTTACAACTTTAAGTTGCCAATTGGCATGTAGGTGAATCAAATCAAATAATGTATAGATCATCGATAGAGCGACAAATTTAAGTGCATCACAAAGAAGTTATACTTCCCACTTGTGTTCATGGTGTCCGTCCGTCCGTCTGTCCTCCTGTACCAAAAACTCATATGCCCTTCCCCTCCAGAAATCACTGATTGTAATCCATGTTATTGCATTTTTTTTAAATTTAAATGTGCCGTTTGCATTTTGTTTTCCAATAACTCCTTTTGTCAAGATTTTTTGACATCCTTTGGACTTAATTATTGTAGCTCTATGCAAAACCATATGGTGACTATCTAGTATTCACTACTCCAAATTAACTATTGTATGAACTTATGCAAGACCTTAATTACATATTAGAAATGTGCACTGTAAGTTTTATTTTCCAATAATTCTATTTTTTTTTCGTTTTAAACGTTGTATTTTGATTAAATGCCAAAAGCTTGTATCAACTACAGCTCCTTAACCACTGATTTGAATTTCATGGAACCTATGCAGGAGCTTTATAAAATATTGTAGATGTGTACTATGTATTTTGTGTTCCAATAAGTCTTTTTTTCTGACGTTTTACATGTTTTTGACCTTGTCATTTTAGCTCAATACAAACAATATTGTGATCACATGGCATCCATTACTCCTCCTTATCCACTGAACAGAACTCAGAGAAACTTAGCTAGGATTCAGTAACATATGTATTGTAGAAATGCACTATGCATTTTTTCCAAATACTATTTTTTTCTAATTTTTTTAATATATATTTTTTTAATTTGTCATTTAAGCTCAGTGCAAACCATATGGTGACCGCTAAGTATCCAATACTCCCCCTTAATAACAAAACAAAATTAAAAAAAAAACCTATGCAAGATAAAAAACCTATGCAAGATCTTAATTGCATATTATAAAAATGCACTGTAAATATTATTTTCAAATAGTTCCTTTTTACATTTTTTTAAATGTTTTGAACTTTGTCGTTTTAGTGCTTTTGACATTGTCATTTTAGCTCAATATAAATCATATGGTGACCACCCGGTATCTCCTGCTCATCATTAACCACTGAACTGGACTCTTATTTAGTGTCCAATTACATATTGTAGAAGTGCATTATTCATTTTTTGCCATGTAATAATTTTTGTCAAGATTTCTTATATACTTTTTTAAAATTTTGTCATTTTAGCCCAGTGCAAACCATATGTACGAACTAAGTATCCACTACTCCTCATTAACCACTAAACACAAACTATACAGGGGCTTAATATCTAGATTTGAAATATGCATTTTGTTGTTCAATACTGTAAAACCGTGAATGTTTTTCACAGTCTTTATTTTGAAGTAAATTGACAGGATTTTAGTTCGTGCAGTTTTGAAATCGCCCTGCCAAATTCTTGACCATTGACTTCAATAATAGACAGGTATATTCGCACATCCTTTCTAAACGCGAAAATCTCGAAAATGAGACTGCGGCAAAAATTTCTTGGTTAACAGTAATTTGTTTTCCAAATTTTTGACATGTTTTAATCTTTGTCATTTTATCTCAATGCAAGCCATATGATGCCCCCTGGTTTCCACTTCTCTTTTACAACTAAACAGGATTCCATAAAACGAATAGGTGGGCTAGGAGTATTCGTGGTCAACAAGACCACAGTAACTCTAGCTTAGAAATAAAATATTTCGATTAAAGAATCAATGAAGAAACTATATCAAACTTTTTAGATTTTCAGATTTCTTTGTAGGCCCAGAAATTTTCCCTGTGTTTGCATACAATCATTCCGTAAGCCAGGCAGTTATTGGAGGTGAATTTTACAGAGGCTGCTTGAATCCAAGTTTGAGAGGTTCTTATGTGTTTGGCGACTTTGTAACTGGGTGAGTTTGTGATAGACTTAAACAGGCCAGTACTCATACTTTATGCTTATTAGCGTAAAGTCAACTTAATTAAGAATTTGAGGTGTTTAGTTGAACAACATATTTCTTCATGAGTATATCTGCATGCACTATTTACTACTCTAACGATATATAAATACCGAAGCTAAATTCTAACAAAATTGTAAAGAAAAGTTTTATCTTTAAAATGTGTATAATTGTGCTAAAAGGTAAAGTTTCATAGGTGTAATGGTTTTAATGAACTGTCAATGCTTTGAATTTTTTTATTAGGAAAGAAATGCAAAAAATTATCTGACAATCATTTTAAAGAAAACAAATGGATTATCTTAATCGATCAGTAAAATGAAGCAGAATTTTTCATACAACATTGTAGTGCACCATGTTGCTTATATCATTTGGCGAAGTCCTCAAAAAATGAAAATAAGGAACTGCGAGGGTATCTTGTGCCTAAAAATATAATTTGATAAAGTTGAAAATTAAGAGGAAAACACGGAAGAAGATAACAAAACGTAACATTATCGGGTTTCATCCATTTTGTGGTGCATTTAGGGAATAAACCATTGAATTATTTTTGCTTATAAAAAGAATTGGAAAAATATGGTTTATAAAGCGGGTCTAAATACTGCAAGATTGAAATTGTTATAAAGCTAAAATATAGGTTTGTTTGTTTCGTTTACTTATATACATCTTGAATTATTCATCGGTTAGTTGCATTGGCAATTGCTAAATGAATTCGCAAATACAATAATAACATATTTCTTTGAGTTTATCTTTAGATGTATTAATTATTTATTTACAAAAATTAGTATTACTTTTGTACAATTCTTATGCTTGCTTTTACACTGATATAATTCATTATTCTTGCAACTACCTTTCTGTAATATTTTTTCAAGATGTAGACTTTAGGTATTGGAAATAGCTTTATTGCACAGATCAAAGAAAAATGCTTTAGAACTGTAAAAGCAGGTTCATAGTAAATGATATCAATAAAGAAATAAAATATATTGCTTACCCAGGTTAATCTCCGTTTATTTTGATACCACTTACTTAATCAATCCAGACAAGCTGACCTATAAAAAGCACATTGGTAAAACTGCAATAAATGTTTGAAACAGTGGTAGTGATATATTCATCAAGGGATGATACAACTTTTTTCTCAAGTTAAGAGTAAACATTTGGTTTGAATACCCTTGCATTTGTACAGGTATTATAATTAATTTATTTGAGATTTCACATAGCAAGAGCTTAAGGAACTTACTGTGTGAAAAAGAAAGGAAATGGGGTAAATGTCAAGGCGACAACATCCCATATCCAGGTTAAAACGACCAAAAAACAAAACATCTAGGGGTCACCGTATGGTCCTCAACACAGTGAGGAACCTCACACCATATAGTAAGCCCTAATATGAGCACAGCTCACTGTTGAAGGCCTCATGATGACTTCAAGGTACCGAACAACATTAAAAGCGTTGTTCCATTGCTTGGTTTTTATAGGTGTTTATAGGGACTTAGTGTGATGTTAATTCAATCCATATCCTTCCATTGTCTATTTACATAATAGTGTTCTTTGATAATTTTTTATTTATATTTTTTATTTTGTCGTCATTCATGTTGCTTCTTTATTGTCATACCGCCTTGCGCGGTCCCGGCTTATGAATAGGTCCGCAGCATCCTCTGAGCTTGGAGTATGAGTCTTCCTAACAGAGCACCCCAAGGGAACCCCGGGATATAGAAATAGGACCTAGTATCTCCGGCTTGTGGGGTGTGACCCCTCCTAAACGGGGGCTGACCCCGAGGGTCCCGGGATATAGAAATAGGACCCATTCCGTGGTTGTGCAGGATGAATAAATACACAACCCATCTTTCGGATGGGATGTAAACTCAGGTCCACGTGTTGGAAGAAATGCCACGCTTCCTGCACGTTAAAGAACCCTTGTAGCAAGCTTTTTTGAGCGGTCCGTAGGTGATCGGCTACAAGGCTAAATTCTCCGCCCTTTTCGATTTCACCCTACTTTTCCAGTGGCAGTCAGAATTTCCCGTCCCATGACCCTTTCCATATCCCGAAGTGATTATTTATTAACAAACTTGTTCTCGTCTTGATATAGCTGAAATATTGCTGAGTAGACATTAAACAATATTCAATCAATCAATCAATCTTTATTGTCATAAGGGTTTTGTTTTAGATTTCCCCTTGACTACCTTATGTTTACTCTGTATTTTTTAAAATATATTATTAACTTTTTGCAATGAGTACTGTTTACATAAAAACCATTCACTTGTTACGCTGTCATGAAACCATCTAATCCCTGTGCCATAAATACTGTTTTAAGTCCTCATTTTGTTTTTATGAAATTTTTTTTTATTATAATATTTTATATATATTTATAATTTCAGTAAATTATTTCGTTTATTGGAAAATAGAAGAACACATAAATGGTGTCCAAAAGAATTGAGAAGTTGTGACAATTGTCCATCTACAATGACCAATACATATGGACGTTCTATAACATCTTTCGGATTAGACGAAGCAGGTATAGTCTTCATTTATGTTATGATTAAATTTAATGTGGCTGAAAATTTAGTAAAATAAAGTTAATAATGAGACGTTATGTGAAAAGAGCTCAACGTCTGAGATATGGAACGATGCACGACTACAGAATACATGATTTAAAATGTTTCCATTCAATACTTTAGTTATAATTTTCAACTTTGAGAACTAAATGCAACAATGCATACATAATACTTGCTTAAGGATAAAAAAAAACCGACAAGTCTCTGCCCTGGAGAAACTCAAACCCAGAGTTCAGGCCATCATTTGCTTAAATTATGGCTGGATGTTGTAACTTACTGAAATATGGCTATCTTTTTGTACTAAGTTAATTGTTTATGATCAAAGTGGAGATAATTGTAATTAGCATATCAATAGCCTCTTTAGATAAGGACATAAAAAGTTCTCCTCACTCTGATTATATACAATTTTATTTTCTATTACCTATTTTTTTGAAATCAAAATTGACATTCATTATTTACATCTAGATATAACATCACACCATCGTTTGCCATGTTCCAATGTGCATGTTTAGATTAACTGTGAACAGCGTGAAATATATTTAAACTTGGTTGAATTCTTCCGAAACAACGGCAGTAGAATACCGAAGGAACAAGGGATGCGAAGACCACAAAATTCGAAATCCAAAGACACGGAAAAAATGGCAACAGAGAAAAACAAAGATAAAACAAGGACCTGAGACAGCCACAATGCACGGAAATAAAAAGACGACATTAAACTAAGGCACTCATAGAGTGAACTCCCATGAAAACCGGGAGTGACATCAGGTGCTCCGGAAGGAAAGAGTAATTAATCCCCATTTGAAAAGAGTGATTAATTTCCATTTGAAAAGTACGGGAAGTCAGAAAGAGTTTACATTACGAAACTTGATATCCAGTGATATACAATTCTTTCGAGCTGATAAATAAACAGCGGAAGAATATGAGTAAATACACATAAGACAAAGTCTCTACAAGAACATCATAGACCTAGTTCTCCTTTGATTTTCATAAATAATTCAGTGAATCTTAAGTGCGAACTGTTTATCTACTTGTGACGTTGCTACTCTGTTTCGAGTAGTTACAACATTACTACTTGAAATTAAACACGAGCAATCATATCTAACGATTGACAAATAGAAACGTCGAAAAGGTGATTGCACTTCTTGTATTACCTGCTATTGTTGTTGATACTCGACCAATGAAATTTCAGAAAATATACACGAAAGATACCACAATATCATGTTAAACCCAAGCTTCACAGTCTTGTTGTGTAACACAAAATAACTTTTCATCCAATGAATATGTTATAAGGGTTCATCAGAAGACATGTTTCTGTTTTTCAATTTTATGCTGATGTTTCATCAGAGATCCAGAAAAAAAAGAAAAAAAATGTTACTGAACTAAAAACCCCTGTCATTTCCTACTCGGATTTTATACAATAAATAAATGTGTAGGTTTTCTAAAACACGTTTTTTGATATTCCAGCACCCGAGACCCACTTTAAGTACCCCAGAAGTACACAACAAAAACATGTGTTTACGATTTTTTTTCTACAACGGTTTAAACTCTGCTTTAAGCACTCCAGAAGTAAAAAGTAGTATATAATAAATAAATCAGTAGGTTTTCGGAAACACGTTTTTATTTATACAACGGTTGAAACTCTGCTTTAAGCACTCCAGAAGTAAAAAGTAGCACATAACAAATAAATCCGTAGGTTTTCGGAAACACGTTTTTTTTTCTCAAACGGTTGAGACTTTGTTTTAAGCAGTCCAGAAGTATATAACAAATAAATGTACTCACGTTTTTCTACAACACTTAAGACTTTGCTTTAAGTCACAAATTTTGGACTTTCTTCATTTTTTCCGGCGGAGTTTTAATCTCACCTATTTTTTGTTTTTCCTTGTAAAAAGTACTCATAATATTTAAAATACCTTCAAATTCTTCTCCAGAAATTTTCTCATCTTTTAAAGCCTGACTTATTTCGTTTTCAACTTTAAACTTAAACTCTCTTGCCAAAGCAAGTCTTTTCTCCAATTGTTTTTGTCGTTTTTTCTTTCTGTTGGAAAACGCATTTAAAATAATAATAGTAATAGGATTTATTACAGCCAACGAACTCAACGGAGCACCAGCTATTATGCCAATACCTGAGGCCGAAATACCGACTGCAGAGCCAGTTGTAATAACATTTAAACTAGTAAAAATTGTATGCGCAGATGACACAATGTTGGCTGTTCGTTTGTTTTTTTTTCTAGTTTCCTTTCACATGTCCGGACTTCCGAACACAAATCATGCTTCAAGCTGTCCAAAGCACGACTTCTAAACTCTGCCATATTTTCATATAAGAAAGAAAATAATAATCTAGTAAGAAAAAATGTTTAGAGGAACACAGTTCTGCGATCGGTTTGAGTATTGTAACTTTTTACTAGACACTCCCAAAAGAACTCCCCCAAATGGACAAGCACAAGTCAAAACGGATTACAAATTTAGCATAAACGATAGGGCTTCGCTTTATGACTGGTACAATGGGTATTTTTTTATCAAGTTCAAAGTAGATAAACTAGCTGACGGACCAGCACCAGATAATGACACAGTATCTGCTATTTCAGATGTAACAAATTTTCTCAGTCAAATGACAGTCAGACAAAATGGGAAAATAGTGTACGACTGCAACAACCTATCACTTGCAAATCACGTCAAATCACTACTCACACTTTCAGACGGATATGTGAGTAGTCTAGGCAAAAACAGCTTTATTTACCCGGATAATGTTGCAACTACTGATGACAATTCAGATTTTAAGGCGAGAACCGCGCTCACAAATGCACTTGCAGAGGTAACAGCAGAAATACCACTGAACAGATTTTCATTCTTCCAATCAGTAGAACAAAATCTTTTACCCCCAGCACAGATGGGAATAACCGTAGAAATAAACAACGACAATTACTTGCTGTTCAAGGCCGCTGGTGCTGATGACGGTAGAGTTGTAATTACACACTTTGATATTGGGATCCCCAGACTAAAACTGAATTCTGTCGGTCTGTCGACCGTACTTCAGAATTACATGAAACCGAGGCGGTGGACATACCTAAGAGAATCCATTCACACTAGTAGCTCGAGTCAATCTGTTGAAGGGTCGTATCGCATTACAACAGGAATAAAACACCCAAAACACGTAATCATATTCTTACAAAGAAATGGAAAACATAATGATCAACTCCAAAATCCTCTGTTACTCGACACTTTCAAAGTAAATGCAGCAAACACAAATCGACCCTCCTGACAGCCAGATTAGAAGTTGGTTCTGGTATCTTTTATAGCTCGACTCAAATCAGCAGAATCGTCAGAGATGCCTGTAATTTTAAACCCAACGCAAGCAACGACTATGACATGCTTACCCTTATCAACTTTGGATCCCTATACGGACTAATCTATTTTGATTTGACTTACGCAGACGAATCGGTGAGTATGGAGAACACAGCCCTGACGCTGCATTACAGACTGAACATTTCCCCAGCTGCTGCCTACCGAATCTTTGCCCTTGTACTAAACGAAGAAGATATAATTTTAGACACAATTGGAAATGATATAGTAATTATCTAAGGTATTAGCTGAAACCGGGGTGAAAAGGGTGTTTGGTAGCGGTTTAACAGCAGATGTACCACACAACAAAATCACCACCCTCTTACAAAAACCCTACGTTGACCATCTAACAAAAACACAGAAAGAGCAATTGCAGTCAGCACTCAAACAGAAATCAGGAACTGGTCTTAGAATTACAAAAAGACAACAGACGGGTGGATTCCTTGGTATGTTAGCCAGTTTGGCAGTGCCATTGCTGGCCGGCCTAATGGGGAAAGGACTACAAGTTGAACGCCCATCTGGTAGAGGACTACAAGTAGACAGCGTACGCAGACCCTACGTCATGCAAAAAAAAAGACACTTGAACCGCTAACTAACTTTGATATTTTAGACTGGGTTGATAAACTACGGGGGGGGGGGGGGGTTATAGTAGGGACAATATACCACCAAGACCAAACAAGAATGAGTGTGGTATTCTCAATTTAGACGCTACAAGTGGTGCCGGTACTCATTGGGTGTGTTGGGACTTTCGTAATAAGAGGAATATTTACTTTGATAGTTATGGTCTTTCACCACCACAAGAATTTATTGACTATATAAAGGGTAAATACAGACGTAACACAATTCAGTACCAACACAAACTAAGTGTTCTATGTGGCTACTTCTGTCTATTCTTTCTACGAGAAGTACAGAAGCACAAGAGAAAGACATCTACGATATAATGTACAAAAACCTTAGTCCGACGGATACGATAAAAAATGAAATACTATTAAAAGAGTACTTCAAAAAGTGACCTACTGCGTAAAAGAGAAAAAAATCACAGAGTCTCTTCCTCCAAGGGTCGTACAACGGTAAGTTCATAGAATACAGCACGTGTGCCAGCTGCAAAATCACGAAAACCAAGTTTGTGCGTTGCACCGCCGGAGGTAAACTTGACATACACAAGGCCATCAAACCTGTAATGCCGAAAGGCGGAATTAATCTCCCAGGAACGAATTACTGTGGGCATTACAACAAAATGGACTTACCCACCAAGAATAAATTAGATAGCGTGATCTTTGTTATGATGCGCAGCACGACAAACGGAAATGTGACAAGAAGATGATGCCTGACCTAAATCAAGTAAAACCATCACCAGTCGGTGAAGCTGTAAACAAAAAGATAGTTCAGGGTGTAATAGGAGTAAAAAGCAAACTGGGACTCGGTGTGAAAAAGGGGAAAATAAAGTGGACAGACAAACTAGCAGAAAAACTACATAAGCAAGCAAAAAGAAAGTTCCCTCTCAGACAAGTAAGAGTATCACATGTCGATGACACCTGGAGTGCAGATCTCGCAGACATGCAAGCTTATTTCAGAGATAACAAGGGGTACAAATACTTACTAAATGTGATTGACGTATGCAGCAAATACGCTTGGAGCGTTCCACTAAAATCAAAGATAGGACAAGAAGTGACTATTGGATTCGAGAGCATACTAAAAGAGGGAAGAACTCCAGAATTACTATGGGTCGATCAGGGATCAGAGTTTTACAACCAGAAGTTTAAGAAACTCCTAGAAAACTACAAAATAAGAATGTACCACACTTTCAATCAGGGAAAGGCTGTAGTAATAGAGCGCTTCAATCGCACACTCAAAGGTAAGATGTTTCGCTACTTTTCCGCCAATAACACCTACAATTATATCTCAGTACTTCCACAATTAGTAGTGCAGTACAATAACACGAACCACTCGTCAATCAAAATGAAACCAGTAGAAGCAAGCAAATCCTCCGTTTACTCAGATACGAAGGAAACTAAGACTAAACCAAAATTCAAACAAAGTCAGAATATCTAAAAAGAAAGGCACGTTTGAAAAGGGTTATACACCCAACTGGACCGAAGAGGTGTTTACTATTTCGACGATCCAGTACACAGAACCAATAACTTACAAGATCACGGACTTGAATAACCAGCAAATAGAAGGAAGCTTCTACGAACAAGAGCTCCAGAAGACAGACCAAGAGACGTACAGAATAGAAAATATTATCAGACATGATCACAAAAATAGAAGAGTATTTGTTAAATGGAAAGGGTATTCAAACGACTTTAACTCCTGGATTCCGATGTCGGCTTGCAGTCTCTGAGATAGTCTCTATTCATCTTTCCACCGAGCGAATACTTCTACTTCTCGAGTCTTTAGTAATTCCAGTAAATCTCTGGGCACCCGCAATTTAAAGTTTATTCCTCTAAGAGGACAGTACAAATGTACGATCTTCTCTTCCTCTTGAACATCAGGTATATCGAAAACTCCGCTTGGTAGTTCTTCCAAAGGTATCACTGATGTATCACTATTCATCTTTTTTAACTGATTTTTATCTTATAAATTGCACTAAAACTTAATTTCGACTTCGATTACATTTAGTGAGGTCATTGGAGAAACTAGCCAAACGATTCCGGTTGGGGCTATAACTCCAAAGAATATTTCGTCGTTCTTTTCAAACGTCTGACTCATTTTTATCTCAAATTGATTATAACCACCGATGGATTTCCTGGTCTCTAGAATTTCGGTGCTAGTTATTGGTGTCATCCCTTTTTTGTAACATGAGATGTACGGAGGAGTATCTTTTCTCGATGCACAAACGGACAATAAATGTGGGTGTACACTTATCCTTGAATTTTATCCACTGCTGAAACCCATTCCCGGGTGTGTGTAAGATCTTACCTTTGATTTCAAATTGTTTATCAATAGTCAAGTTGTTGTCTGGAAGCCCGATCGGTATCGGAGTTACACGAGGAGCAATAGGGTACGTAGACATACCGAATAGACCGCCCAGAGAGTAACTAAAAGTGTATGGTGTTGTGTTAACCGGAGGACTTAGATATACATGTTGGTATTGTTCCTCCGGGGTTAGACTAAATTTTCTTATCCGATAACCTGTTTCTCCTCTTATACTAATCCTCACATATTTAGCAATACAACCCAGGTGCAATTTAACTTCTTGAGCCCCATTAGAAAGATCAACGGAATACTCTTTTTTCCATTGTCCTGAGGCTGTTACAGACCCACGAATTTCACTTCCAAAATCATTCCAAGTATGACACTCTATGGAACACGGTTTACCATTTAGTTCAATGTCGATATTGGCGATTATCTTTTTTTTTATATAGACCTATAACGTCACGCTCACTAATTATTCTGTATTCAGTAGTTTCGTCGGTAGGATAATGCTGGCTACTACCGGTAAATCCTTCTTTTAAGAAATCAAGTTCAGAACCGTAATTACGGATATAATTGAATATCTTTCCCAATACTCTGTAGGAATCGGAACAACGAATGAGTGGGTTTCTGTAATTCGACCACCGCAATCCTACTCTCCTCGCTTAATTTCATAACTGATGGAAAGACTGTCCTGTAAATACCATGGTTAAAAAGAAGTGAACAAGTAGCGCTATTTCTTATTTTCTCGATATGAAAAAGTGTTATCTCGTCCTTATTATCTGTTCTTACTTTTGTGAAAGATATTTCCGTTGATGCGCTCAAAGGATCTATTTTCAACATGATCTTAATTTGGTTAGTAGATACGCGCTCTTCTTCTGGCGCCTCAAATATTAGATGCGCACCAAACAAATAAAGAGTTTCATCCGTCGGGTTTAGGGTTAGTTTCCAGTTGTCGAGATCCTCCTCTATATCACCGTTGTTATAGGATTCGTCCAATAACCAATTGACTTGTGTTCGTAGTCAATTCATAATATCCGGGTTTCACTCTTGCAAGAAATGATGCAGCTTTCTTTTTCTCGTACTTCTTTTCTCCTGTTTTATTGAAAAATCTCCTTAATTCTCTCTTGTTATCCTGAATTTTAGTTTCTATTTCACTTTTTGTATAACCCTCATAATCGGCTAGCTTGGCGTCTACCTCAGTCTTAGTATAAACAGGGTCTATTGCATCAAATTTGGCGTCCTACTCAGTCTTAGTATAAACAGGGTCTAGCTTGGCGTCTACCTCAGTCTTAGTATAAACAGTACTTATTTTTTTCTCAAGTTGTGATAGGTGAATTGGTCTTAGATACTGTCTGCGCAAGTCTTTTCTTAGTTCTCGTTCACTTGCAGCAACAAAAGCCTTACTAGCAAACCCCGCTACAAAGTTTCCGTTGAACCTACCGGTCCTCCTTACACCGTCTGAGATATTTCATTAAATATACCCATTTTTATTACTTATCTTTTATAAAAGGAAGAAAAAAAGTTAAAGGAACTAAAGGAACTAGCTCAAAAGAAGTCAAAGCAGAAAAGGCGGTACAGGACTTCAAAATGAAGAAGGAAGAAGAAAGAATAAGAAAATGTGTTCAGTCGGATAAACTCGAGGAATTCTTTGAACCAGTAACGAAAGCAATAAAAACAACAGCACCGCCTGCGGCACAAGTGCCTACGGCATTCGGTCAACTAATTCCCGTAACTAATTTTATGGATCTTCCTGTTCCCGCGATAGAGGAACCGCAGGCACTAGATGAACCGCCGGTGGAACCGCAGATAGTCGAAATAGAACCAGGTGGTGTGAATATAAGTCACTATGACGCCGAGGAACAACTAGAAAACACTGACCTGAGTAACAAAGAGAAGATCAGTAGGGCAAAGGGTATGAATGTGTTGCTGGGAACAATGAAATCCGGGGCGCAACATCCAGAAGATGTCAAATATCTCCAGAACAAAAATAGGGGAAAAAAAGTGGTAGCGGTTTAGCGTCTAAGGGGTCGTACAAAATAGACACTACCGGCTCCTTTTCTGATCTACTGCTGGATTTGGAACAGCTTCTCGAATATAAAAGGTTGTACGGACTAGACAATAAAGGACAACAAGTAGTAGACGAAAGGGTGGACGACGACTTCGTCGACCTAGTGACAAAGAGGTACAATCCCAAAAAAGCGTATTCTGATTCTGCACAGCGGATATTTAGAAAACTAGTCACTCTTTCATCACACCCTCTGGTAAAGACAATTGGCAAATACAAGAATATTTTGTGTGACGCGACTAGTCTTGTAGATCGGCTAGAGCTTCTGATTGCTGGTATCGAGTCTGGCAATACCAGTGACGAACTAGTAAACGAAGGAATGTCCATTCTGGACACTCTTCTGGAGAATGGGGATATAACGGAAGAACAGCATGAAGGGATTTATAGAAAATATTTTGAGTAATAAAAAATGGATCAAAAGATAACACTTTCTAGTTATGCGGCAAGAAAAGGGACAAACACCCCTTCTGATTTTGTGACCAAGTTCAAAGAACCCTTGGTACTAGATAAGAATAAGCAGTATGTCTTCGGTTTGTCTGAAATAAATAGTATGACTTACAGTTGGTATAATATTTATCAGTTCTATGATAACAAGAAAATAAAGTAGGGTCTTGATTCTGGGAGTACATTCAAGGAATTGTCGTTTGCCGATGGTAACTACAGCTACGGGGATATATCCTCTTATATAGCGGAATTTATATCAATGAACGACAAAGTCGAAGACAGTGTAATAAAACTGGACTTTGATCTGACGAGCTTTAAGGTGTTAATTACACTAAAGGCGGATGCGCAACTAAACTTGAGAGACGGAAACTTTGCCGAGTTAATCGGGTTTGATAAAAAAATAGTAAAGGAGACGGAATACGGAAACAAATTACCCAATATCACTAACGGGATAGATAGTATTATATTCATTGCGATTTGATCACTAGTTCTGTTGTAGACGGTAAGTCAGGTAATCTACGTTTTTAGTACTGCAAATCTAAATCGTAGTTACCCGTTCGAGAGAACACCGTACCATATAGGATATTCGAGAGTAAACAAAACAAGGATTGACTCGATTCGTGTTTGGGTGACCGACGCAGACGGTAGAACTATAGACCTGAATGGTGTTGACACCAGTTTTACTTTTATTCTGAATGAAATATAAACGGTAAAGAAAAAATGAGAAAAGTATATAGTAAGGAGTTAGGAATATATGTTTTTGTTGACCCGGTAACGAGAGAACAAATAGGTGGTGGTCTATCCGACAGGATATTTAGTACTGCCGTAGGCACTGCTGAAAAGCAACTGGCAAAAGAGACGATAAAGAAATCTGCCACTGCCTTAGGCACTGCAGCATTAGACACTGGGAGTAAAAAACTTGGTGAAAAGGTGGGAGAGTACGTAGCAGATAAAATAGCACCGACGAAAGCAGGCGCAACACCGATAAAACCAAGTCAAAATGTAGCACCAACAAAACCAAGTGAACATGCAAAACCAGGTGCATTGATTAAAGAAATAAAAAAGTATTCCGATGAAAGTGTCGCATCAAAAATTGGGAAAATATTAGGCAAGGGTAATATACACAAAAGAATTAATCGTTTATTGTAGATTAAAATCATACTATAAAAATGGGAAGGAAAAAACTATATGAGACAGATGTCGAAAAAAAAGCCCATAATGAACATCAAAAGAAATACTACGCCTCCCATCAATTTTACTGTGAGGTGTGTAATAAACTCCTTTGTATTTCATCTAAAAAATATCATATTAACTCTGAGGATCATCGTAAGAGATTCGTAGAATAAAAAGTTACCTATTTAAAGAATAAAAATCATTCAAAAGTTACGAGTGTCGATGGATAAAAATCATACAAATATGAATTACAACGAAAAGAACGGAATTAGAACGTATACTATTAGTTACCCCCAAGAAGAATTAACTAGTGATGAGGTAGAGGTAATATCAGAGTTAATAAAAGAAAGACTTGATCACGCCGTTTCAGACGGGTTTACTAATAGCGCTGACGTACTAGTAAAATTTGTCTATACTGGTAGCACACCAAGTTACAAATATAATACCACCAAGAGTATGAACTCGTTTCTTATAAGGGAGTTTGTTGACTTCATCGCACTTTATCAGCAGTACGTAAACCTTTCTCTGCCTCCAAATGAGGATTATATACATGGAATCAAAGGAATTAAGATAAAAGTGGTGAGACCATCCAGTGGTGGATGCTGGAATAGGGATTATTTGGAGACGATAGTAGATGGGGTTAAAAGGAAACGCCCATTATCGACCAATAATAACTGTTTGTTCCGGTGCTTGCAAAAAAATAAACCAGATTTTAATCCTACAATCACTTTCTGTGATGAGATACGAAGAGGATATGGTTTGGCTCCTAAAACGCCCGTGCCGTTCCCAGTAGCGTGGGACATAATAAAAAGGTACCAGATACCTGTTGGTTTGTGAAGAGACAAAACAGCATTGTGATAAAGAGCACCTCACCATCATAGAACTAGCCGGGGGTCATTACAGTCTTATTATCGGACAAGAATAAAAGAAGTGTTCGTCTTGTGGCGAAAAGTATTATGACGAAAAACATACTTGCCCCGTTGTTTGCTCTCGTTGCGGTACTCGATATAAGAAAAGACACAAGTGCAACGATAACAAATCTGGTTATTATCAGGCAGTAATACAGAAAACGGGTAGGTATTTAATCCGAAGGACAACGAAGAGTAAAGAGTTAAACCCCAACATAATTCACTATGATATAGAAACTTACACAAAAATTGTCGACGGTCACAAGGTTCATACCCCGTACATCGTAGGATTCGTAGAAAAAGACGAAGTTTTTTATTACTACGCCGGTGATGATTGTGTCGATAATTTTGTACGATATCTGATAAGTAAAACTAATGAGCTCGGGAGTAAAACTAATGAGTTCGTTGTTAATGCTCATAACGGGAGTAACTTTGATCACTACTTCTTGGTTAAGAGTATGAATAAAACAAGGGTTAGCTCCAGAAAAAATTATTATAAATAACGGGAGCATAATCGGGTTACAAAAAAGTAGACTCCGATGTTTTGATCTGATGAAACACATAGGTAGTTCTTTGAGTCAAGCACTGTCTGATTTTGGTTGCAACGTACAAAAGGGAGAATTTGATCATAGTAAGGCTTGTAGATGGGAAGATATGTCTGATAGTATGATAAATGAGTGCCTTTTGTACCTCCAGTCTGACGTACTTGGTCTACGAGAATTGTTCAACAAGTTAAATAACCAGTGTTACAAAGATTTTGGTAGAGATATTACTAATTTTATTTCGACTAGTTCTCTGGGGTTTGATATTTGGAAAGATTATTTACCAAAAGGAGTTATGGTTGACTTGTCTGATTCGACAGAGGTAGAAACAAATATCAGGAAGAATATTTACGGTGGACGGTGCTACAAGAGCAAGACTGAGTTTGAATCTGATCAGTTCGGAAAAGAAAACATAAAGTATGATGATGTAACTGATTTCCTGTTAAATGTGGACGTCGTCTCCCTTTATCCCACTAGTATGCTGCACGAATACAACAAAATGTATCCGGTGGGACAACGAAAATATACTAGTGGCAACGAGATGAAGGGTAAAATGGGAATATATAAAGTCAAGTATGTTTCGAATAAGAAACTGCTTCATCCAGTAGTAGCAAGAAAGGACGAAAAAGGGGCAATTAAGTGGGATCTACAAGACTCGGAGGGTTGGTATACTTCAGTTGATATAGACCAAATGATTAAATACGGCAATAAAGTCGAGATTATCGAGGGATATTACTGGGAAGAAACTAGTAAGGTATTTTATGATTATATACAAAAAATCTTCCAAACCAAGAAAACTAGTCAAAAAGGAAGTGTTCAGTATACACTAGCAAAGTTACTGATGAATGGGTTATACGGGAAAATGATCCAAAGACCGATATTCAATCACACTCAGACTATAAGGGACAATAATGAATATTGGGAGTTCCACCATAAATATATAATCACGGATCTGGAACTTGTTGCAACTACTTGGTATGTGTCCGGTAACTTAAGATCCGAAATTGACTCGGTTGATAAGATCAGTAAACCATCACATTTTCGTGCTTTTGTTCTGGCTTATAGCCACAAGATCATGTACGATCATATGACGACCTTGAACCCAAAGAACGAAATAGATTCTGATTATTATTATACTGACACTGACAGTTTACACGTGCCCGGTGAACAAGCAAAACTAATACCTAATTATAATGGAAATAACTTGGGTGATCTGGCTAACGACTACAAAAAGGATGCCAAGATAATTAAGGCGGTTTATATTGCACACAAGTTGTATATGATAATTACAATCGATACAGACAATGTAATTAGTGTTAAGACAAAGGGTAAGGGACTAAATAAGACCAAGTTAACGCAAAAAGACTTCCAGAAAATGTTGGAGGGTGAAGAAGTAAAAAACACAAGAGAGTTTTCCATGAAGAAAGTACATCTAAAGAGGAATCTCAAAGAACAGGGTATTGATCATTTTAGTATTCTTCACCTCACAAACTTTGAGAGACGTGCAAATAAAAACGAATACAAGGGAAGATTTTTTTTTGAGAAGAATAAATCTTTTCCTATAGGGAGCCCCCGTCTACCACAGTCCACATAAATCCATGACGTTAGAGGTTTATGTGCTATGTCCATCATATGGTAGACAGTCCACATAAGTCCATGACGTTAGAGGTTTATGTTCTCTGTCTACCATATGATAGACAGTCCACATAAATCCATGACGTCAGAGGTTTATATGCTATGTCTATCATATGGTAGACAGTCCACATAAATCCATGACGTATAGACAATGTTTAATAAATCCATAACGTATACGGTAAATTTGTCATACAACAATTGACAAAGCAGAAAAATAATAAATCTTTATTAAATTCCTGAAAGAACACGCACAAATTCCTCCACAAGTTAACTCCGAGAAAAGTTTAGTCCAGCGTGGTCTAAATAACCTGCGCACATATCCTTCCTTGGAGTGATTAGTCTAGAATATTCTTCCCGGTTGCTGTTTTTATAACCTGATTTATAATATCACTATTCGTATTGTAACTATCCATTATTATTATTTTTTAAGACCTGAAGTTCTGAAGATATAAGTTCTCTCTCCTTTTTACTCGGAAAATTATACACCATGTAGAAATTACAATTCAGACGACAGTCTTTGGGTATCCGAAAAATAGGACTGGCTCAAATAAATTACACTCATTTTCTTGTGCCCTCCACCTATAAAGTATTTCACAATAGAAGATTGGTCTTGTTGTGAACAAATATAATCGTCAAAAATTACGATTTTTTGTTTGTCATCAGAATCTGATAGTTCTTCTATGTCTTCAACTTTATCATTAGATAGTTGCACCAAGTCTTCCAGAGACACTCCTAGTTTTTCCGCTATTTCCTCAAATCTTCGAATTAGTTCCTTGTAATAATGCTGCTCCAAATTCTTTGCGTAAAGAATAATTTTATCGTAATACAATAAGGGTTTAAATAAAAGGTGCATTAGCAAATTTGTTTTACTAGATCCACTCGGCCCAACAATAAGTAAACGGAAAAAAATCACTCGGCATATTTGTTACTCGTTGTATTGTTTTAAAATTGTTCGTATCAGACTTTTCTGGGAAATATCTAGGAATCGTCGCCTAAAGATTATTGAGATAAATAAAAACCATAATGTTGTTTTAGGTAGGAGTGCTTAAAAACAAAGTCTTAGGTGTTGTAGAAAAAACGTGAGTGCCTACGGCAGTATATTTATTTGTTATATACTTCTGGACTGCTTAAAACAAAGTCTCAACCGTTGGAGAATAAATAAACGTGTTTCCGAAAACCTACGGATTTATTTGTTGTGTACTATTTTTTACTTCTGGGGTGCTTAAAGCAGAGTTTCAACCGTTGTAGAAAAAAAAACGTGTTTCCGAAAACCTACGGATTTATTTATTATATACTACTTTTTACTTCTGGAGTGCTTAAAGCAGAGTTTCAACCGTTGTAGAAGAAAAAATCGTAAACACGTTTTTTGTTGTGTACACACGTTTTTTGTTGTGTACTTCTGGGGTACTTAAAGCGGGTCTCGGGTGCTGGAATATCAAAAAACGTGTTTTCGAAAACCTACACATGAATTTGTTATATACAACTACAATAGTGTAAATCAAGTTCAGATTTAACTACACCTCTTCCTATGAAAGTGATTTTTTTCTGCTTTTTAAGTACATTTTTACCTGAGCAGTAAGAATATAAAAGTGTTCTCGGAAAGTAACTTCGGTATTTAGTTATTTAATTACATTTAGAACGAAAACCATTTATAGTAAGGCTAATTAAAAACCATCTGGTTTCCATTAGCAAATTATCCAATGAATTTTTCCTTTTTGTAAAAGTCTTATCATAAAAACAATTCTGATTTATTACCCTTTTTAACATGATCAATTTGTTGACTTCAGGTGAGTTGTTCATGGTTTCATTTGGTAATTCATCGGTGTCAACGTCAGGGAAACTGTACAGAATTGTAGACCCGAACAGGTTTGTACTTTACATATGCCTTAAACAAAACAATAAGGTATAATGTTTAACAATGTACAACCCTTTTTAACATATTACAATAGACCAACTATGTCTAAATACCATATACTAAGGCCATTATAAAAAATATCCTAGATTTTCATCCCCAAAATTGACTCAGTTTGATTTGCTTTTATTTTTTGCATCGATGGGCGAGCTGGGGTATATTTGTGGGATTTGCTCATAGTTTTTATATTTTATTGTGGTGTTTTAAATTGTGATATTGTTTTTGTTATTTGCAAGATATTTTGCAAGACCTGTTGTAATTTAATCGTTTGAAGTAAACCTTGTGAATATCTGCCTCTGCAAGACTCGTCAGATCAGAAACATATTGAACATACAATAATACAAAAGTTGCGTAATAAGCACTAAATTTTTTATGCTGTACACGTGTTCAATGAATAACTTCGCATCAGCAGCATTACAATCAAATAATATGGAAAACCATTATCCAAAATTAGTCAAGAAAGAAGTACTCATTACCAAATATATAGAAATCGGAATCTTTACCTAGAGTATCTAGACCTTGCACTTTTGCCGGTGTTAGATTATATAGTTTCATATTAAGTGTTTTCCAAGAATAGTGCAGTCAGGATCTTCTTCATCTTTTTGTATAATTTGCTCCTTTATGTGAAAAACATACAAACGGATATAATCACAAACGGAAATTTTTAACTTTCAAAAACACTTCTTTCGCTGTTTCCCTAGTCGAATCGTGCTAAACTTTCACAATTAGTCATTCATGTGCATATGTTAGGTATCAATGCAAAAAAGATGACTACACATACACTGTTCAAGTTCAAATAAAATAGGAAAACAAAAATAATACAGGAAATATTTAGTCCTATGTTTAGCTATCTAAATTGAATGCGTGTTATAATCGATATAAATTTCCTTCAAACTATGAGAAAAAAAACGGTATTACAAATTACAACTCCAGTTGCTATTAGAGGTAACCGGATAAGTGACGAACCATACGAACGTAACAACTTATCATGGGAAACACACATACCATACGATGAGGGATCTATCAATTCACATATTTGTTAGAATGAATAATTTGTATTTTGGGCTTACTGAGTCAATCACATCCTGTTTTATTTGTATGTGCTTGATAATCAAGAGCTTGACATTTTTTTCTTATTATCTAGATATATTCCTCCATGATTTATTTCACACTTACATGTAGAGATCAGTCGAGTGTTGTAAGGTAAACTCGATTCGCCTGTTATTTTGCAAAGGCGTTGAAGATTTTTCAGAGGTTACATGAGGGTATTACATTGATATTTTAAGAGATGGTCTTAGCATGATTAGGCAGTTCATTTTAAAATTTGACTTGTCTACATTGAGGGTAATGAATAACGAAGTCCTACTCTTTGACCAATGTGAACTGTGTATACCATATGTTCTGCTCGAAGAATTATAGAAAATATGCAGTATTGATCGAACAATATACAAAAATTGTTGCGTGTTCCTCTTTTTTCTGTATGTAGGATCCAATGAATACCTGTGTATTTTGTCAATTTTAAGTCATGTTACTGCATTTATGCAATCTGAGACTGTTTTATCACAACCATTATATCGACTTCACCTTTTGCAACGTCCTTCTAAATGTATAAGTTGGAATCATTCACCCGACTTGCATGTGAAAGATGATATCCAATATTGAATTTAAGACTATTGAAATGATAACATCTAATTATAATTATACTGCGTGTGTTATTATTTCAGAAGACGTCATGATTTTATATGTTTCCTTGTCCCTCCCCAATACTTTTCTCTCGTATATATACAGTTTTTATGGGAACGACCATTCGACCATTTGATTTTTCAGGGGAGGGCTTAGGCGATTTTGCCCAGAAAATTTATTTATTTTTATGTAAATCTCGACCAAATTATTTATTTTCACCAATGTCACGTCACCACAGATTATTTATTTCCCCCAAAAAGAAATATTCCTCAAATCAAAATTAAATTATTTATTTTCATGAGAAGTTGGATTAGAATATTTCTTTCACTTGCAACAAGATTGAATTATTTATTTACAAAATCGCCCAAGCACCGCCGCTCCCCCTCCCTTGAAAATCAAATGGTCGTCCCCTAAATCTGCGCCGCGGAATTTTATCCTATGTCATAAGCAATTTTTATTCTCCAAATTCCCCCGATGACAGAGAGCGGGGGTCACTGTCAGCTTTAGCTCAATCAATACCTTCTTATAGCTACATTTAGTGCACATTCGGTATGATCTGTTCCAGACCCTTTGCGTATTCGGATCATGCATACGCAAATGGTAGGGCCATACGAGTATTTTTTTCGACATGTATATATTTTCAGAAATGAAGGGAACATTTCTTGTAAATTATTTTTATGTCTGTTGAAACCTGTAACATTTGACAAAGTACGTTTTGGCAGTGAATAAAAGATCTAAAACAATTTATAAGATACGGGTAACCAGAGACAAAACCCTTTCCAATTGAAATAATTCCATCCATTGTTTTTGTCCCGAGTGCCCTCCCAACATTCAAATAATCTGTTACAAAGTAGCAACCCCCATTTGCAACGTAATGTATAAACGCTTATAAGTATTACGCACAGAAACGTATGGGAATTCTGAAATTTCAAAATTGCTTTCGGTGGCATTCTTAGGTATCGCAATTTAAAAAAATCGACCGTACTCAAAAAGCACATGTCTTAATTTACACAGATCACGCTAAGACCCTTTCTAGTCCCTCTAAACATAGACTTCATCATTGATTATTTTGCACGAAGAGTGATATATCCCTTCACAATTGACCAATTTCATTTATACATGTACATACGTAAAGTAGATACGTCTCTTCCGTATATCAACATCCGGTACAAGATTTCTGATATTTCAGTTTTACACTAACTTGCATGATTATATGTTCACATATCTGTTTAACCTTTATAGTGCCTATTTCTACGATATTTATCAAGTTTTGTCAGTCCATTTCATATTTTATGTATTGAAAAATTAACTGCCCCCGTAATGTACATTTGGTTCGTTCCTACAGTTCGGTAGTTATCCGGTTACCTCTATTAGATCAACAACTTGTTACTCATGAGGAAAAATAGCATTCATTTCACATTTCTAAAAGAATTGTGGTGTCGTTGGTACAAATTATTTTTCATAAAAATAATTTTGATCTATTTAATATTTCAAGTCGGGTACTCGTAATTTGATGAGAGTTCCATGAGTAGAACAAAAACAAACGCTCTAGCATCGCTAAAACATTCGTGATTAAAGAAATGCTGTGGAAGTACTTTTATTCATGAATTTTCGTAGCTTTCATAAATATCACTATTTCGTGAGTACTTAAATTTGTAATTTCATATTTTTTGTGCATTTAAATTGTAGGGAAAAATGCATTTCGTTCGGAACTGAATTTCGTGGTTTTAGTGAACCACGAAATCTAAGATAATTGGATTCCTAGGAACCATAGTATTTTGACAGTAACAATAACAAATTATGATACAAACATGCTTCTCAGTGCATTCATCTACTGATTTTTATATACTCCATATCCTTTCGTAAAATATTTAATACAGGAGTTTGTCTTTATATGCAGTGTGGAGCCCCGTGTTAGAGATGAGATGTGTGCTCTTAATTTTTCTTAGATATGGTGTACTTGTACACGAGAATATATCTCATGTGTACATTTTGTTCAATTACTATTATTTATATTTATGTAAATTCTAAACCTAAGGTTTAACTCCCTCCATCGTACTTTGTTGTTAGTCCTTTGTCCTTAGCTATATTTGATATAAGGAATTATTCGGATTTCGATTGTTTTACATTGTTTTATGCATTTTAAACATTTTTTTTTGAATCATGGATTTCCAATTTTTGGGTTTTAGTGCTGCTGATATGCGGAATAAATTTCCGAAACGGCAATACAGCTGATTTAAATTATTGCAGTTGGAGTTAACATAAGTGTTATGGTCTTGTGTTCATTTACTCCATATCCTTTCGTAAAATATTATAAATGTGTTAGTTTCACATTTGGAAACAAACTTATTTTTTATATATATTTTTGAATACGTAATACATTTTGGCACTGCTCAGTTGTACAAATATGATAAGATTTATTCAATTTAATTTTATCTTTCAGCAATGGAGATGCAAGAAGTTGTAAAGCCACTAGAAAACTGTTGGAAAGACATTTGTATTACAAAATATAATGATACGTGTAATTACGGGAAGTAGTATGTCTTTGAATGTCTTAACTTGGATATTTTACGATCATGATTACAGATAACTTCTTGTGTAATAAAGTACCTGACTTACGTTCAGTAAATGACTATTTTTATACGCCTGCTTTAGCAGGCGTTATATAGTGATCATGATGTCTGTTGGTCCGTTCGTCTGTTCGTCCGATCGTTATTCCGTCTGCCATTGGGTACATACTTTGAGGCGACAACTCCTCATAGACCACTAAGCCACTTACTATAATTCAATGAAACGTTTCACAAAATGTTCTGTACATATTGCCATTGTGTACCATCTACATGTATCTAAAAATTTGATATGTTTTGATTTTTTATTTTTCTGGCTTTTTTATTTCTGGAATCAAATGGGGGAGTTGGAGGTATTTTAGAGAGTTTTGCACACATTTTTCTTATTTTAATTTTATTTTGGATTAGATTTTAAAACGGCAATATTGTCATACATCTTAGTTTCTAACATTGGAATAAATTTGACCTGAAAACGTTTAATTCCGTTAACGAGAGACGAAAAAAGATACCAGCGAATACAATTTGCTAAGTTAAGTGATGAACCGGTCTTCTTACGCCGATCGTCCATTGTACACCTACAAGACCATAAAGCAGTAATCCAAATAATACTTGTTCATTCATGTCGAAAATCAACTGACATTTTCCGGGTTTTCGACAGCTTTCAATAGTTCATCGTACGAAATATAAAAAAAAATCAACCTTTTATATTGATACCGGCGAATAAGAAAAAAAATCAGGAACAAGATTTCCATCTTCTAGTGAAGGATATCACGGAAAATGTCATCAGTGTTAAATGAATCAGAGTGTTCAATAAATGTAGTGTGAGTAAGAAATATTCTTTCACCGCCCGTATCGGATCCCGTTTTGCGACTATAATGACTACAACCAGTTCTTACCTACCCTTTTAACAGGTACAAGATACTTTCTTATTTTGAAAGCGCGTGATATAAATAAACAGACTTTCTTTTGCAGGCTTGAATCAATAGAACTGGTTTGCATGTTTGCCTATACTTCTATACACATCATTTGCTTGACCAATCAGTTACTGATCTTTGGCTTTAACTGAGCTGTCCGTAATTTGAACAAATTTGAACAAAGAAAATCATGTTTTAAGAAGACCCTGCGGGCCTCGATCAGTATTTTTCTCACAAAATGGACAGTTATCGCCTTTTCTCCTTTAGACAAATGACTGAAATATGTGTACAAGCTGACAAAAACAAAATCATTAATGGGATCTAAATGAAAAAAGCCTAAATCAGCTAATAACAGAGCTTTGTTAGAGGGAGATACACCTAAGTTGAAAACAAAATTTTCTGAAATTAAATGAAAACCGAACTGTTAGTCTTAAACGAATAATCCAAAGACAATGGTAACATCAGAAAAAGAAAAAAACAAAGACATAATATGAGTACGACACAGAAAAAAAAAACGAAGACACACACACACACATATCAAGATGAACAACACGGACCCAATAAAAGCCATGAGTGATATCATGTGCACCGGTAGAGTAAGCATCTCCTGCTTCTTATGAGACACCCGCCGTTTTGAACTTGACAAATCCAGTTGAGAAAACAACAATCTTAAACCTTTAAAGGGAATGATCTGTCATCATCCAGGAAACAGATATCCCATAGCAGTCAACAAGATCTAGATGTCGACTGTTAAACTTCTGTAGTGATGACCTCAAGTTATAGGTAACATACCTTTGTTTTAATAACCTATTTGTGAGCAATCCAGATCTATTAATAAAGTCACTGTATTGACCACAGGCCCTTGAGTATCCAATGAGTATGGATCTGTAAATTCAATATGACATATGACGAAGCTTTTGGGATATTGCTACAAAGCTACTGGGTAGGTGGAGTCATCACATTTGTCATACAGCTTTATTTGAAGTCTACCTCTGTTGTCAAGTTTAAGGTGAAAGTCAAGGAAATGGCTGATGTCGAAGTGTCTGTAGTATCCTTAATTTCGAGCTCTTTTGGATAGATTCTGTGGCAAAAATCACCCTACAACTTATCATCAATATAAATTAATGTTATCGGCCCAGTGGTAATTAATACCAAATACCGAAGTTACTGTTAATTCAGTTTAATGACCATTTCGACACCTTATGGTCTTCAGTTGAGATGAAATCAAATCATTTGAAAATTCATGACCGAAATATGAGTGTAAGTTGACAGAAGACAAATCACCAATAGGATCTTAATTAAAAAGCAAAAAACAGCCAAGAACAGAGCTATGATAGATGCAGATACTTCTTAGTTTTAAACAAAACTCTCTTAAATTCGAATGTTGCAAGTTTCCAATAAATCTGTTAAAAGCCAGCACCGAAGTATTGCTTACTTGGTAAGTGAATACCCTCGACGACTTAAATTCCACAATCGAAGCCATCTGTCCATTGAAAATAAATTATAAAATACCGAAGTTACTGTGAATTTCCAAATGTGTTTCAAACTCTAATAAAAAAATAACTAAAATGTCTGTTAATATTGTGGCTAAACATAATCCATGAACAAATATAGGGATACTGGTAAGGTAAAGTACATAAAACGAACAATCCAGGGACAATGTTAACGGTAACACACACACACACACACACACACACACACACACACACACACAAACACACAAAAACAAGGACACCACATGAGTACAGGACAATTAAAAAATTAAGACACACAGACATCTGTGATTAACACGGACCAAAAAAAAAAAACATGGGTGAGATTAGGTGCACCGGTAGAGTAAGTATCTGTTGCTTCTTAAAAGACACCTCCCGTGTTGAAAATGTCAATTCCGGCTGTACAGTCAAATTCAGTAGAGGAAAGGCTGTAAAGGGAAATATCTGTCGTCATCTGTGAAACAGATATCCCATTGCGGTCCAAGATCGTGATGTTGACCATAAAACCTCTGTAGTGATAACTTCAAGCTATGGGTAACATATGGTTAAAATTTACTTTTGACAGAATTCCTGCAAATACATTAAAATGCTAAGCAAAATCTAAAAATCATACTGATAGTAAGTTCAAGACTGTCCCCTAGCACCGGTTGAAGCGGAATTCACTTGCTTTATTACGGACAATATTTCTTCCCTGTTTTACTACTATAGCAATGGATGTGCGATTGTCAATAAACATGAAATTATCACGAAGAGTACTCTTTGAAAAATTATCATCCGTTTACGACAAAGGGACAGTAAAACAATACTACATATTCACGATACATTGTTAACTGGACCTGAATTTCACTAAACTGCAAGCTTACACATACTTTTAAACAGCGGTCAGGTGCTTTCCTTTTCCAATATGTGTCTGACAGGAATAAATTCACTATCAAATTTCTGCTTAGACTCTAATCTTTTGACGTTTCTTTATTATCTGTTTACCCTTTATTTTTTATTTTACACTCGGGTGAATATTACCTCTAACTGTCTTCGACCTTTTAAGAATAATTACTGTTGATTTGATGCCGGACACTACCCGAATAGAAGAGAGCATTTGACGCACCATATACCGGTTTTACCGACTACAGTGGGGTGCAGACATAACCTCATATAAAGTTAACTTGAAGCAGTCAAAAAGCTCATCTAAGTTAAGTAAGAACATGCATCAAGTCCGTTCTAGAACAGCCCTAAGTCTGCTCTAGAATCCCGACCGCTCTGACCAGTCATGGTCATAGCTAAAATCCTGTTCAGAAACATAACTGCTCTAACCTGTTCTACCCATGACCGTTGTACGTAAGTCTTTTCTGGCCATGACCGTTCTAATGAAGTCTGTTCTTGCCATGACTGCTCTCAGCTGACCTGTTCTAGCTATGAACGCTCTCATACCAGCTCTTGTCCCAGTCCTGACAAATATTCATAACGTGTCCAATATACCTGTAATTCATATATTTCAAGAAAAACAAAATTAAATTAAAATTAAATAGAATTGTAAAATGAATCATTCGGATATAAAATTGCATTTCGCCGGTAAGTGCTCTTATATTCGCGGTTAATTATTTACCTGTGTATATCCATGCAAATTTAAAAAAAAGTATAAGTTATTTCCCTTTTCGGGATATAACCGAAATCTGAATGGCAATAGCTTCCGTAAATCTATTGTTATAAAATAAAAACATCGAGAATTGAATTATAGGAAAAATGTCAATCATAACCAGATTACGTTATTTACTGAAACAAATAGTTATTGAAAACATCGCAAAATAAGAGAGTTATTTGCGTTTTTTTTATTATTTTAACGGTTTCTGGCTCTAGAAACAGGAAGTTCTGACATTTCAAATTTCATATCCAGTTTAAATTCTAGGACCAACATGGCCTTGCCCACAGCAGACTTGGCAAAGACAATCATTGCCTGAACAGACTTGACAAGAACAGTCATGGTCAGAGCAGACTAAGATAGAACGGTCATGGCCAGAACAGACCTAAGCAGAACGGTCATGGCTAGAACAGACCAGAGCAGACAGGATTCCAGGACTGTTCTAAGTCTGCTTCAAGTTAACTTCAAGTTAACTTTGAGCTGATCTCGTGACTGCTCTCCATGTTAACTTGGACGAGAGTTATGTCTGCACCCCACTGTATTTCTTTTAAATACCGGAATCCGGTCAGGACCATTGAGGTAGACATTTTTTCCGGTGGTTTTGCACCTACTTGGTCTATTTGCCTCTTGGATTTTTTGCTTTTAAAAATTCTGATCGGTAATTTTGTTTCTACTCCATTAAATACGGTGATTAAAACATATACTAATTAAAACTATACAAGTCATTCATAAAAGATACCTTATGTTTAATATGGAGATAAATCACATCGTATGCCCCCCCCCCCCNCAAAAAAAAAAAAAAAAAGGGCTTGTATATGTTATAGTGGATGACTTTGTTCTCTTCAATGTCTTCCAGCAATTCAGTATCATGTATGTTTCTATACTTGTCTCAACATCAATTATCTATTAGTAGTGTATAACACTTCAATAATAAAATAGTGCGTAGATAATGCATCAATCTGTACACTTTATGAATATAAAGGGAACATTAATACTTTATGATGTGTACTGATGAATGTAATATGTGGCCCTATGATATATCATGTTAAAATAATCATTCTTTTGATTTCACTTTAATTTTTTTTTCACGCTGCAGGTAAGTGCAGACGTTTATATATATTTGAAGGATACTTACATAGATGGTGTCATTATTTTTTTCATTTGAGACAAGCAAGGAAAAGGATTAAGCCTTATGAAATATCCTTTGCACTATCTTGCTGTTGATATAAGAATTCAACTTGAAAAAAAATCTATTATGATTAATTTCTCTTGGTGAATTGCTAGGAACTGCCAGACGTTAACTACACTTTGGTTCCAACGAAATCGTATTTAAACTTCAAAAACAATTCAAAATTTGGGAAATGAGGTTTCTCTAGCACATCAAACCCTGCATCGTAAACGAAGATTTAGAATTGTCATACCTCCTAAAGTAAGCTTTTAATAGCAATCGGCAAGCCTCGGCAGATAAAAATTAAAATATATCACATTGTAGTCTGAGATTTCTTGATCTTGCACTTTTATAGATGTAAGATACTGTTATTCTTTGGCCGGAAATTTGTATTGAACATAAAAATGACAATATATTGGTAAGCTGAGCTGCTGCATATGTAGAATATAAAAAAATTTATTGCTGGATATGAACAATACTGTATGGTTATCGTGTACTATGGTATATCTTTAGACTTCCACCTTTGAGGAATGACTCGGTTACCGACAGCTATCTTTTTTATATAGCCTAGTTGGCCGAGTGTCATAGATAATAATTATGTATGGGTTCTACTCCAGCCGTGAAGTTGCTAAATTTTCGTTTGACTTCAACTAATTAGAAATTGCCGATATGAGCAAAAGAAACGATGTATTCGGTATAACATACAACATTACAGTCATTTGCGTACCTGAAAATGCAGAGGTGGTACTTTTACATTACCAATTTTACATTAAAACCTACAGAAGACTAACTAGATAAAAAGGACAGAAGAACAACGGAAGCAAATGAATGGTAAAAGCTCTTTTTGCTATAACGTTTAGTATAATAATGGTGCAAGCAGTGACTTACTTTTAATGTCACCCCAGACATCGTGGGACTGACATGTTGCTATTCTGCGTATTTTTTTTTAATTAATTTTGAAATGCATGTTTCAAGTTGCGGTCAACAATTTTTCCGGTGGTTTCATCTGATTTGTCTTTTTGTCTCATGACTTCGGCTCTTGACATCTCTTTTCGGTAATTTTGTTATTACCCCATTTTCTTCTGATATTATTCTTTTTGTCCGAGCGATTACTTTAAAATTGCCAAATGCATCAATTTCAAACTTTGCACAAAATTGGACTACTATCTGAAATTATGTGTAGCATGTTAAAAATTTTGAAAATGGCTGGCGTTTTCAAGATTACTGCAATTTTACGTGAAAAATGAGGATTCAAAATCTTAGTAACTGCTTTTCAAGTTTTTATCATATTTTGGATGAATATTCAGTTAGAAGAGAGGAAATGGAGGCCATTTCCAGGATAGAAATTGAGAGGAAGGAATTTATGTGAAAAAAAAATCAAAAGGGCTTATTATTTCAAGATGGCCTCCAAAATACGTAAAAAATTCAACTTTGTCCGAATTCAATGAAACTTGATTTCTTGACAGACTCCGAGGCTGCAAATGAGACGGATGGATAAATCGAATTATTGTTTGGGGTTGATTGCCATTGCAAATCTAGTTTCATATTATTGTTATTGTTAATTGAATTTAAACGAATTGATAATGGTCGCTGCATGATACATGTAGCAATTGAAATATATATACCATTCATATTTGTTGAAATAACGGATTTTTAATCGAATTTTGGTAAATACACAAGTTACTTAAATTTTTGACGCTTTTAATAGTTCATGTTTCTTTGTGTTGATCAAATCAATTCATTTTAAAGAACAAATATGCTTAAATACACATTTAAAAAAGACTTCCATAAGAATTAAACGAAAACCAAAATCAGGCTTGAATAATTTCTCCTCAGTTTTTTCTGAAATTTAGATATTTCAAATTTCGAAATAAACCCTGTTCAGGCCAGCGTCGAGATTCTTGACTACAGGGCTTGTTCATCTACTTTCGGGCTTTACGGCATACCAGCATTTACCAGGGACAATCTCGTATTATAATAAAATAATAAAATGTATAATGATTCCTACATTACATGATATTTTACACAAAATGTTAAGTGTCACTAAATGTCAAATAAGTAGATATCTAACATTTTTATCAATGTTTATTGTTTTAAAGGTAAATGATAAAATATTTTCAAAAGTAGGTTAAGTTTGAGATATATGGGAAATTCAAAACATTTTACTTCGGTTGATTTAATGAAAAATTATAAGAAAACAAGTGGTGATTGCTAGATTTACGTACACAATCGATTTGGATTGTTTTAAATGTGTAATTAGAAAAATTGAAAAGCACAATGTCATTAAGGCCAAATTTTTATCGTCTTGAATCGTATAGCCCGTTACAAAAAAAAAAAAAAAA
>MJUU01044677.1:84288-97210 GCA_002080025.1 Modiolus philippinarum
ACGATTATATATATAATTGTAAATTTTTTGGTTCATTTGAAAAATTCCAGTTTAACTGTACATAATTATATCATGATTTTCTTTTGTCATTATGATGCAGGTCAGCAGCAATCACAGAGATGGTATGATGGTTATAATTCCTAGTCAAAGATTGGAAGACGATTACATACTGTACAGGACACATCAAGTGAGGGGTGTAAAACAATACCTTCTCCTGACGTCACTTGATATTGGATAGAAGAAATAACAAATTCTAACAGATTTTAATTAAATAGAAGGTAAACAAAACATCTTCTTTTATAAAAAAACAAAATTAGTTTGATATTTGTGTTTAAGGTAGTAGACCTAGGTTAAGGGAGATAACTCTTTAAATCAATTAGGATTTTGAAGCAATATGTTTTATCGATGCCTTCAAAGCATTGATGTGAAAATCATCTATGTTGCTTAGAAGCTTTCAATTGAATAAAATAAACATACAACAATTCAAAATACGCCTATACTCCTAGCTCCCATGTCATCAAAGGAGATCTCAACATCTTGCAGGACAACGAGCTTATTAATTTCTTAAAGAAAGGTCCAAGATATAGGTCACCTTCTAAAATTAATTGAAAAATTGTCGTAATACTATCCACGACTCACTTAAGACTTATTGTAAAAATTGGGTTAAACGTGAACATGTTGACAAAAAATCTTTGGATTCTTTTTTTAATGATGTTATGAAAATTGTCGATATCCGAATTAAACAGTTTGAACAACATTTCCGCCATGAGAACAAAAATAAACCCGCCGTTTCTCGCATCCAAATGAAACTTAAAGAATTTGGCAAGGAATATGGTTTTGTCCCAGCTGATAAGGCTGCTAATAACATCATCATAGTTTGTCGTTAACGTTGTATAGAAGTACTCCAAAAAGAAATTACCAGTTCACATACTTTTCAATTAACCCAATTAACGGAAAATTAATTTACAAACACACATTTTTTAACAGCCACACCTTTACCGGCTAAACCTGATAGTAAAACAGTTCCAACCATGTACTGGGTTCCTAAACTCCACAAAACGCCATATAAATCTAGATTCATTTTGTCATCTAGTCACTTTTCTACAACTAAAGTTTCTATTATACTCATTAATACTTTGACTGCTATTAAAACCTGGTTATAAATTTCTCAAACAAAGTATAGAAAATCAGTGGTGTCAATCATTTTGGAGTGTAAAAAATTCATTGGAAGTTCTCGATAAATTGAATGCTTATATACCCCTTTTGAATCCCTTGGAAGTTTTAATTTCTCTACCCTCTATACTACCTTACCACATTATCTTATAAAGGAAAAATTCAGACTTCTTATTCAATGAGAATCAAAAAATCCGATTGTGAATATATGTTCTAATTCCTTAAAAACACATTTTAGTAATACAAAATAAAAGAACTCAACTAATTGGATTTGTTTTGATATGATTTTAGCACTTTAATTTTTACTTGACGATATATTCATTCGTTTCGGTAACTGTATTTATCGCCAGGTCATAGGAATTTCTATGGGTACCAATTGTGCATCACTTATATCGGACCTCTTTTTGTACTGCTTCGAATCTCAATTTATGACCAACATCAGCAAAGACCCATCTAAACAGCATTTAATTGAAAAGTTTAACAACACTTTCCGATATTTGGATGATATTTTAACTTTAAATAATGACGACTTCAATACGTATTATAAGGACATCTACCCTAAAGAACTTACTTTGAATAAAGCCAATTCTTATAATCATAATTGGCCGTTCTTAGACATCAATTTTGATATAACGAATAGTAAATTAGATACTAAAATTTATGATAAAAGGGACGATTTTTTCTTTNTATATATATATATATATGTAAAAAAAAAACAAAAAAAAAACTGTCTACTGGGATGATGAATACCCTCAATGACTAACTGTCCACCAGCAGAGGCATCAGCCACGTGGTAAGTACTATACTATAGCAATGTCAACTGTAAATTAACTTTTTCTGCATACGGCCATTTTAAATAAAATGTGTTATATTTTGTGAATATGTTCTCCGAGCTTTCTAAAATTTAAGGTAAAAATTCCGTCACAACAATGCCGTCAAATACAACAGGAGAGAAATGCTTCTGTACAAGGATCAACAAGCAATAGAAAGACAAAGATAAGCCTCAAAACTGTTGGTGATTTGTATTGGATTTTTTTCTAATTTATCTTAAATTTAGCTTTCTTTTGGTCCCAGTAATGTCACGGACAAAAAATATTCAAGAGTCAATTTATTCGTCCTTTGTTTCTTCCGTATTCTACTGATGTTGTTCCCCGAGCAAAATATGAGTAAATACCAAAAAGTAAGGTTAAGTTTCTGTATATAGCCATTGTGACAACGAATTAATCTTCAGTGTCGGGGAACAAATTAAAACATTGGGAAGACTAACAAACCGAACCAAAAATTCAATTTAAATGAAAAGACATAATAAACTAAGGACATGGTTTTTTATAAAGGAAACAAAATACCAATCAACAGTCCGCACTTTTAATGACTTTAATTAATTTGACTTTAATCTAAAATTATTCCATCCTTTTACACGACTGTTTCGATGGACAAAAGTTCGAGATCATTTCCGACTATCAAACTTATCCTATGCAAATGAATTCATTTTCATTGAAAAAAAAAAAATAAAACAATGGATGTTGAAATAAAACCCCAAAAAATCAGGTACAACTGCTTTAACGTTAGGAAGTTTCTATATATCATTATCACAACAATTTCACAAACGTTTTATAAGTTTTAATTTTAAAAACGTGGATTTTACAGTTAATATTTAAATTATAGGAAAATTGTGTTTAAAACTTAAGAGTATGTACCTCTTGCATAGGTCTGCCATAAGCCTATTCTGGCTTTTCGATCAAGATCCTTTTGGTAATTTTACTCTTTAAGCTTTAAATTATATCTAGGTTTATGCATTTCCAAATGTTTTGTTTTATCTGCACTCAAGAGAAAGGAGTTGATAAAATGGCCATGTGCAGAAAATTTATTCACTGTAACTTCGGTATTTTGTTATTTATAAATGACTTAAAATATATAAAATCATGAAATAGCCGAATCACTTGTCAGCGAGGTTTTCACAGAAATGTTAACTAGCATATGATACAGATAATTTAATACCGCATTTTGACAACTTATGTCTCTTCATTGCAAATGAAATCGAAACATTTGGAACAAAATAACCTCAAAGATGTTTAAAAACTGAAAGAGAATAAATAACCAATATGATCTCAATGTAAAGCCAAAATCACGTATAGACAGGGCTTTGCATGAGGGAGATACTCTTAGTTTTCAACAAAATTTACACAAATTTAGATATTGTGAGATTCCAAATAGAATCGGCTTTCGGGTCAGAACCAAAATACTGACTACCGGGCTGATGAATACCATCGGAGACATTTAATTTATAAGTGAGAAAGAACATTAAAATACTGAAATTGTGGCTAACATAATGTATGTAGTTATTTATCCTATGTTGAATTGATTTGAGAAATATCAGCGATAGTATGGAGAGATAGAAACACGAACTGACATATGTTACAGTTATGAACGCAGTTCTTTGTCTTTATCGTGTTTGAAAACAGGCAAAATTTTCACATGCAAACCCTAATGCAGCATTATTTATGAACGCTTAATCTTGTAATGTCAAATAATAAATGAAATTGTGTGGAAGAAGGGATCTTTTCTACTTCGTTGTATTGAAAAAGACAAATTGGAAAATTATATCTGCTTTGGAGGTCATTATTATCTTTAATATATGAATTAATCATATCTGCACTGAAGAGACATAAGTTGTCGATATGAGCATTTGCAGAAGCTAAATTGACAGTAACTTTGGTATTTTGTTATTTTGTTATTTATGATTAATCATAAATTATTTGAAATAATAATATGCAATTATGGCCCTCATCAGAAGTTAATATCATAATTATTAAATCGAGAAAGGGTTATTTTCCCGAGGTCCGAAGGACCGAGGGAAAATAACCCTTTCGAGATTTAATAATTATGATATTAACTTCTGTTGAGGGCCATAACTGTATTATTATACTGAACTAAATAAAAGACCATTTGATATGTTTGAGATGAGTGACTTGTGCATAATATGACTTTTTTTAATGAAATGTTTGACATGTACATCTACTTCATATTAATATTCCTTTTTATATCACTTTAAGACAATAAACAGAAATCATGTTTGTTTTGAATAATTCATATTTAACAAAAAAACTTATGAATAACAATAACAAGTGAGAATAGCAATTTTCATCATTTCTTTATGTATGTTTGATGTCTTTATTCACTGTTACGTTAACGTTAACCACACAACCAGTGATGTATGGGGTAAAGCCAGTTAAATCACTAAATTCAGGAATCATCAAATTATTTGTTTGGTTTGTCATGCTAGAGTTTGCAACAACACTTAAAGGATGTTTCTGTTCTGGAACTAACGAAACATTAGAGTTGCTCTAATTAGGCACTGGTATTTCCGCAAGTACATTAGATTTATTCTGATCATTAGGCATTGGAATATGTGCCAGTAAGTCATCAAACTGATCCTGTTCCATATACAATATGTCTTGGACACCAGTTTCCTGATTTTGTGCAGTATTTTCCACATTTTCAGGGTTTACATTAACATCATGATCCATATTTTCAACATTGTCTTTTGCTGCCATTTTATGTAAAAAATTGCTCATTTCCTGCAATTTATTTTCATTTGTCTTTGAAGCATAGTTTTTAATAGATACCTCTGACTTATGACCTGATACCTTCATAATGTGTCTTGACGCGAATTTGCTGTCCAACAATGTTATACTAGTTGCTCAAATTGAGTGGTTGTTGTACGAATGTGACAAATTTGCTAATTTACAGATATCACTCATCATATTAGAAAGTGTGTTTTTTCCTAATGGCACATTACAATACCATATTCCGTCATCAAAAAAGCTATCTCTTGGTTTCTGCCACAAATCATCTTTCCTTGGGTTCAGTTTTGACAAATACTTCTTAAATGAGGCAACCGGAAACAATGGATGTCCTAAAAAAAAATCTATTCAGAATAGTTGAAAAACTTGCATTTATACTTACAATGTAAACAATATTATATAAACAATTAAAGGATGTGGAGAAATTACACATGTGACAATGTCTCTACAGCAAACGAACAACGCTTTTATTGTTATTCTTCATTTTGAAGTCATTAAGAGGTCTTAAACAATATATACTATACTGTATATAACTAAATGTAAATAAATAAAGAAATTGTTTTTCTTAGTTTATCTTGGATAACAATTAATAACCTCCTTTTTCATATATCTATGCTTTGAACACATTGACAAACTGAAGTAAATTGTACATGTTGTATGTAGCAAAGATATGCCCGTTTTCTGTTTATTTGACAAAATCAAACTTAATGAGAAATCCAAAAATTGTTTTGTTTGCACAGGTCATGTAAGTTACTGTGAATTTGGTTTCTGCATATGCGCATATGTAAATTATTAAAAATTCTCAATACCCATATGTGAGTGACGCTTTATTGTCATTCTTTATCTTGAAATCGCCATATTTTCAACAATGACTAATTTACCTACCAGGTTTTGCATACATTCGACCTTCCGTGGGACTGTTGCTAGTGTCATCCTCACGATGGTTTTTATCCATTTCGTCCGTAGCATGATACACATATTCATCTCCTTTACTGTCTGTAGTTATTGAAAATGTAGATTTGGTCATCTGTCTTAGGTTTTCTCGGCCGCGGTGGCATAAATATAACATTACGTCAAACCAGACCTTGTTCAAGAGTCCAACTGGTGTGTTAATATTTAATGCATCACTGTTGTATATCTGTTGGAGTTCATGGGGTTCCAGAGAAGGTGTGTGATCTACTTTTCCTAACCCTTCTCTTTTTAACTGAACAGTTACAGCACTGAAAACATCATTTGCCCTCTTGAATGCAATATCTTTAATAATGTCAATGTTTTTTTCTTTTGAAAAATGTCTACTCAGGCCGAATCGTATTGCTTTCAGACTCGAAAGTTTGTATTTTGACCCATCTTTTTTGCGGGCATCAACATAAAATCCTGAAAGAAGTTTGGCCAAATCCTCTGTGCTGTAGGAATCGAAGTCAGGGCTCCTATCAGTTGACAACGCGTACTGTTGAACACACAATAATGCAACTTTTGTAGAGTTTTTTGTATTTTTACAATCCTTATTAAGAAGAATTTGATCAATGTCTATATCCTGCTTGTCCCAAATCGTGACGAGGACGTTGATGCAGCCGCCACGGCCATATTTGTTTACTTCTGCAGACGATCGATATTTACAAGGGGAATAACTAGTTATTTGTTCGACGTGCAGATTGGCGCTAAATTTAAAAGAGGGTGGAAAAGGATTATTTTCGTGCAACGTTTTTGGCGTTTTATCAATTCGTGTTTTCGTGTTTTGTGTTTTTATTCCTCGTGTTTTCGTGTCGTCATTATTCCACGTGCCTCATTTTGTCCATATTTTGATCTCGTGATTCGTTTTGGATATTTTATACTTCGTGCGTGTTCATTTTCCTGTAAAAAATCGGGATTTGTTACAATTAGAATTGTAACGGTACCGGAAAGTATCACAGAGCAAAATTTCACAGATTTCCATTGATTTTATGAGCTTTCAGGTAAAAAACTTTAGAAAGGATCAAGTTTTCGGTGAACTACGATCATCAATTTTCCGTGTTCCGTGATTGGCCATTTTTATCACCCGTGATTCGTTTTCGGCATTTTTTAAGCACGTTCTTTCGTGTTGAGGACCCCCCTTTACCACCCCCTTAAAAAGGTTATTTGCGCTACGTGCATATTCCTTCAGAGTTATTTTGCTGCACGCGCAGTTTTCTGCGGGAAAAAGAAGTTATTAATTGTTATTGAAGATAAGCTAATAAAAACAACTTATTTATTCATTTAGTTGTTTATATAGTAAAGTATAATAATACATATAATGAGACCTAGACATCCGTTCAAATAATATATCACTTAACATAATGATAAAAAGTCGTTTTAAATACCTTAAAAATTTCAAATATTTACCATACTTTTACAGGGTCGATAGCTGGTGGGGTAATAACCGTTGTTTTTGTAGTGACTCTGGTTACTGTATTTTTTTGTGTTATATCGAAACCGTATGTAAGTGTTTTATACGATTATGCTTTAAATTCAACAATTTGAATAGTGTAAGACCTTTTCGTACTTCATGACTTGTCGCGTCTTCAGAATAAGCGGCTTTTATTATTTTTTATCCCCTGTTATTTCACATTGATTCAAAATCATGAAAAAATATGGTTAAAGGTAATTTAAAGTGAACGTATACTTTAATAAATTACAAAATACCGAAGTTACTGAAAATTTATTTCTGCATAAGATCATTTCAGCAACTTGTGTCTCTCCATTGCAGTCCAAATCAAAACATTTGGAAGACCATTTGATTATATAAGTCATTTGTGTAGCACTAAAAACTTCCTGAAATGCTATAGTCTTGTATCCAGCATTCCGCCACTTTTAGAAAATCAATTGAGGGAAGGGCTACAGAATTTAAAAAATCATGACCTTGAAAATTTCAGAGTATGTGATAAATTTATGACAAAGCTACAGTGTAGCAAAAATATTAAGTATGTGTATCAGGATTTAATAAAAGGTATTTTTGTTTTACCACGTCATTAAATTGATACATGGCACCAAAACATTAATATGGAAAGTTTCAGCTTGAACAGTTATTTTCATACTTTACAAAATAGTTGTAAAACATCTTATTTGAAAACTTTGCAATACAAATTGTTGCATAGAATTTTGCCAACAAATTTGTTTTTATATCAGATTAAACTGAAAATTTCAAAACTATGTTCTTTTTTTGTAAACGTTATGATGAGACAATTGAACATGTTTTTTAGCTCACCTGGCCTAAAAGGCCAAGTGAGCTTTTGCCATCACTTTGCATCCGTCGTCCTACCGTCGTCCGTCGTCCGTCCGTCCGTCGTCCGTCGTCCGTCCGTCCGTGAACAATTTCAAAAATCTTCTCATCTGAAACTGCTGGGCGAATTGTAACCAAACTTGGCCTGAATCATCACCAGAGTATGCAGTTTCAAAATTGTGTTCGATTAGTCCGAGGGTTAAACAACATGGCTGTTGTTACTAAAAATAGGACATAGGGGTAAATTGCTGTATTTTGCAAGTAACTCGAAAACCGTTACAGATATCAAAAATCTGACATGGAGTAAAAATGATCAACATGGCAAGATGAACCCGCCCTGCAATTTTGAAGAAAATCTGAAAACCCATCTTGGAGTTATTGCCCTTTTTCCGTAAAATTTTCAAAATTTTAATTTGTTTTATTTTTCATTTGAAAAACCATAACAGATAGAGGTCAACTTTAAATTGCAAAAATGTTAAGCATATCAAGATCTACCCACCCTGAAATTTTAAGAAAATCCATAAACCCTTGTAGGAGTTATTGCCCTTTTTTCACCGCATTTCTAAAATTTTCGTATATTTCATCTTTTATTTCCAAAACTATAGAAGATGAAGGTTTAGTGTAAATTGATGAAATGTTTGCCATGCTGTGGCGACTTCAAAACTGATGTTGAAAATTGTTCCTTGACCGCTATTTTAAAAATAGCCGCCAAAAAAGGCGGGAAAATTCAACATTGTCCGATTTCAATGAAATTTGGTTTCCAAATAGATATTGATGTTGCGACTTCAAAACCGGTGTTGAAAATTGTTTGTTGACTGCCATTTTCAAAATGGCCACCAAAAAGGCAGGAAAATTCAACAATGTCCAATTTTAATGACATTTGGTTTCCAAATCGGTCTTGATGTCATAACTTCAAAACTGATGTTAAAAATTCTTTGTTGACCGCCATTTTAAAAATGGCCGCCAAAAAGGCGGGAAAATTCTACATTGTCCGATTTCAATGAAATTTGATTTCCAAGTAGATATTGATGTTGCGACTTCAATACCGATGTTGAAAAATGTTTGTTGACTGCCATTAACAAAATGACATCTCAACTTCAAAACTGGTGTCGAAAGTGGTCCTTAGCAAGAACTTTTTTGTCAAAAAAGCCCAACAAAGAAATATAGTAAAACATGATCAGACTTTTAAAACAGTTCAAGATATTGGAGGTGTTTGAGCTACGAAAGTTTGAGAAACTGAAGATCAACTGTATAACTTACAATGTTACATTGATTGTGGCAACTGAAAGCCAGGTGAGCGATACAGGCTCCTGGGAGCCTCTGGTTTTAAGAATATTGCCATACACAGTCTTTATTGATAGAATTTTTCTCCAGACTTGAAAGGGCATTTCCAGATTTTAATATGGAGAAGAAAAAAATTCTGGTTGGTTATGTGAAATATTCGGCATTATTAAATTTGCTTCTTGTTATTGCAAAAAAAAAAAAAAACTATATGTACAAATGTAAACTTGATGAATCTATTCCAAATATAAATGGTTTGAAACAGACTATTTCATATTATAGAAGCTTAGATATATATAATAGTGGAAAAACAAATATATTAGATAAGACCCAAACATTTTGGGCTCCTTGTAATTATATTTTATTTTAATTTACTATTGATAGTCATTATATTACACTTTAATACAGGAGCAGATATTATTTATTTACAGTGAGTATGAAATAGAGAGTGAATATGAATGTTGTTACTTTATTTGAAAAGAGTGCAGTTGTATGAAGACGAGAGCGAATATTATTGTTGATAATTTGGTATGTATGGAGTGAAAAGGGATTATTTAGTCAAATTTAGATATCATTAAATCAATGATATAATCATTATGCTTAAATTTAATAGTCATGTTTTATGTAAAAATATAAAAACTCCAATGCACCCTAATCAGAAGGTGATTATAGGATTGTTGTAAAATCCCGACTATTTCAAGACAAATAAGAAAATAAAAAAATGTGTAAATTCAGATAGAGAACAAATAATTAAAAGGATCTAAAGGAAAAGCCAAAACCAACCAAGGACAGAGTTATGCTGGAGGGAAAAATCCTGAGTTTGAGTTTAGATTTACAAGTTTTCATATAAAAGTTGAAAAACTTTGAATAAACTATCAGAATATTCTATTACGTTACTCATGTTATTTTTTTCTCTCTTTTTTTGCATATCTTTGGTACTTTAAGAGTATCTCACTCGTTTACTTAAACAGTGAAAGAAAAAGGTGTAATTCTAATATGGGAACAATGGAAACCATGACGACTAGCCATATGAAAATCTCCAATAACATAATGAGCGACTTCACAGCAGTCTTTACGCTGAAATTGACGACGTCACAATACGTTTTGTGCACAAAAACGTCAGTAAATCTGAAGTAATGGCTGTCGTTACCGTGTACACTATAGGTCCGCTCAGATCATGAAATGTCATATTAGAATCGAAATAATTCATGTTCGCCGGTGGTTTGTAGTCGATTTACATATGGGTGTCCATTATTTTCGTTTATTTTACCCCTCGCTCCGCTACGCTACGCTCTGGGTAAAATATTAACGAAAATAATGGCCACCCATATGTAAATCTCCAACAAACCACCGGCGCCCATGGATTATTTCTTAAATAAATATGAGAAAGTCCCAACAAATACATGATAGAACTTACCAATTGAACAAAATGTTTTTGTTGTTCTTCGTCTTGGAGCCTTGTTAGGATTTTTGTTTTTTTTTTTCATTTTTTCAATGTTTGGTATCCTTTTTTTCTTATTTATTTGGTCAGTCCAGATTACATAAGTTATATGGGCTCAGTTAGTTTTATACATGATTCTGTTTAAGATCTTTAGATCGTTTTCATTTAATCAGGACTGAAGAAAGATAATTTGTAGCTATTACCATAAGTAAAAAGTAAAATGATAGTATTAAGTGATTTAGTATCTCTAAATTGTACCACCAAATGTCCTATAAACCAAATTTCAATTTGTTACCAAGCAAAAACCGGTAGGTATGAGACATTTCCAGTACCAAAAAATGCAATAATGTCGAAGGAAGCATATTAGGTATCAATTTTGATTACAATTTATCCATAAAAATACAAGTCTATTTGAATCACTATTGTTCAAACAAATGGTAGCCTACTGTTTGCACATCAACAAAAAAAGTGTTGAGTTACCAAGATAAAAAGAAACAAATAATAAAATTAAATATTTTGTAACAAAATGACAAAATATTCAAACTGCACATCCATTCAATATTAAAATTCGTCAACATGACAGTAAAAATATACAACGACAATGAAAAAATGCAATAATTTTATCTACGATCATATTGAATATAGGCCTTTTTTTGCGTGTACAGACTTAATTACGGCCAGTATTAGGGCAGACTTTCAGGTTGGACTTGATTTTTGCGTCTAGATAAAGACCATATCAAAAGGAAGGTTTTCTATATATCTTGTTGTAGTTATTTAAAAAAATGATAATAAAAACTTGATAAAAATTCAAATAAAGTGAAATTTCCACTAAAACATTGTTAATAAAACGTTTATTTTCGTAATTAATATTTACATTGGTGCAAGAAATAATAGCAACGGCTCGACCGATGATACTGACACGTTATCAGGCACTGCAATTTGATGAAAAATCATACAAATTACCGACAATATACAAATATGGCCTTTTGAAGAGGTGAATACGCTTTTTATTGACATGTAAACCAATAGTCACCGACACCATCGGTCGTGAATATCTGTGTTTCCATGTCAATAATAGCAAAATACCAAAGTTACTATGAATTTCGTTTCTGCATGTACGCATTTCGACAACTTATGTCTCTTAAGACCATGACTGTTTGATTAAATTGTTCAACACATTATGATGTAATTAAGTGAATATTACTCCAGTAAGAGAATACATTTATTTATTCATTTCTTCTGATCTCCTTGCAAATATAGTGTAAAATCCAGAAAAATAATACTAGTATATAATAAATATAGATTACTCCACAAGATCCCGTTCATTACCATATTTTATCCACTAGAGATAGTTAAATTTTAAAATTTTAATTGCGAGGCTTGCCGGGCATTTTAAAATTTTTAAATTTAACTATCGAGAGTGGATAAAATATGGTAATAAACGGGATAAAGTGGTGTAATTTTTTTCTCTAATGGTCAATGATAAACACCGAGAATTGTATTCCGAATAGATTCGGCGGGAAATAGCACGGGGCTTTATTCAACATACGTTGAATAAAGAAAATTTATCTAACGGGTCAAAACCGGTTTAAACTTGACATATCATTAGAGAATCATAATTATCATGTTTGCTGAAGTAAAATTGATTTTTAAAATGTTTAAGATTTAACAATGCGGTAGTTCATAAATATCAGTGAACACAATATCAAAGAGAACACACCTTTAGTAATTTACGACACACATTTTTTGTTGATCTCCCTACACAAAGTAATCTATATACATAATCAGAGAGAATTTAATTTTAATATCAATAATGATATGGTGAATATGTTTCTCATTACTGAAGCTGTTATAATTCTTTAATGAAAAAAAAACTGATAAATACACGGTAAGTATCCCAATTAACCACATTAAGTGAACCCCTCACCCTAAACAGGAAATTTACTGAAGCAAAGGCTCTCCATAAGTACATGAATATGTCTAACCTTATGTGTATATGGTCTAAAAACTATAAAGATGCTTTTGTAAGCACCCTATAGTATTTATCGTCATAGAAGAAGTCAAAAGATGAATAAATCACACCATTCAAAACCTTTTATTTGAAAACAAAAGGATCTGCTTGATAAAATATTTTGCAAATATTAAAATATTTTATTCAATTAATATATGTAAATGAAAAAGGGAAATATATATATATATATATATATA
>MJUU01044677.1:98097-116573 GCA_002080025.1 Modiolus philippinarum
TATATATATATATATATACTAAAGTATATTTCTTAAAAGTAAGCACAGTAATAAAACTTTTGCCAAATACTGATTCCATTTTGGTCCAAGTATTCAATTCAAATATACAATACTGAATTGTGTAAACATTTAGAAGTTAATTCTTTTTTTTCACTTTAATTTTAAATTAATGTTTTTTTAATCAATTTTGAAACATTACTATTGCCTTTTTTTCAAGTCATCCGTCATACAAAATCGAAAATGAAAACTTCCTATATTTGTTATATTGTTATTCAAAACTGAATCAGTCTGAAAAATGTTTAATGATTTTAATATGTTGTATGGACTTCAAAAGAAACTTCAGAAGAAAAAAAAAACAGGACACTTTAAGGACAGATTAGTCCAAACCTTTGAGTTGTGTACCCCTTGGAACTATAAAAAATTATTTCGCACAGAAGAGTAATATTTATGTGTATTTTATCTCTTTAGCCCTAGCCTGGCATATATTGTTACTTCACATCTTTCTTTTATCTCAGTAGAGCTTTCAGTCATATTTTCAAGTTATCATCATTATTTTTTTGTTTTGGTTTTCAGCAGAGGAAATGTAGGAATACCAAACAGACAAACAACAAATATCCCCAGAGTCCGAATGAGTGGAATAACAGCAAACGATATAATTCATATGGTTCCAAGTTCCCAAAATGTAGCATCATACGAGTCAAATGTATAATGCGGGATTGATTAAAGATGTACACATGACTAACATTTTCGTGTTAATTGTTACAACGTAGTAAATCAAATAATATTAATTTTATGATATGCTCTTTAATTTAAATAAGAAAAAGAAGGGAAACGGGGAATGTGTCAAAGAGACAACGACCCTAAGGGGAGCAATAACAACTCAAAGCCACCATAAGATCTTCAATGAACGGTGAGGAAACCCCACACCCAACGGTTGGTCGGAGTTGGCCCCTAAATCAAAGAGTAATCAATTTCAGCGAAATAAGCATCTTCCTAGACTCCGATAGACATAAAGTGAACTAACTAGAAAACAAACAAGACACACAAAGGCTTAATAAATTTCCTGACTTAGGACAGGCGCAAACCTGCTGCGACGGGGTTAAACTAGTTTTATTGGGCCCAAACCTTCCCCTATAGCCAATGTGATAAATAAAAAAAACGATCGTAACAACAGTAAAATATGGTTTCAGATATATTTGTGCTTTATCTCTACTAGATTTGACTTCAAGACCGTAATTGGCATTTTCATCACAGCAGGTGTTCTATAAGAAACATAAGATGCTTACCTATCCTGTGCATCTTATCTCGCTAATGTTTTTAATTTGTCCATTGATGTGTATTTGTACGTGTCAGCATTTTTCTTTTCTTTGTCTTACTTGATGTCCTTGTTTCTGTTTGTGTCCGATGTCTTCATTGTCTTTGAACTTTTCATTTTTGTAAAGACGGACTGGTTTTAAATCACACCAAGGATATTTGTTCTTTTTTCATCATCACACCGATGCAAAATTTTAACCTCACCATGTGTCGCGTTACATTTACAATATTTCAAAATAATATTTAGAGGCTCAAAAAGGGCTATATATTGTCGGAAGAAATCCTCATTTCTGTCTTTATTTTCTACTCATACAATAACTCAAACTTTCTTTTATATCCGACAGTAGTGGAAATAACAAACAACAGTTAATATGACTTCATAACCCGAGCTCCCATTTCTTCAAACATCTTCTACATATGGAGTCTTCGTTTCACACGTTATAGTGAAATATTATGAACAGTTACTTAAATAATAATTTTAATGAGCTGTATGGCCATTTCGGAAATTAATTCCTCATCAGCAGCACTAGAACCCAAACAAAGGAAATCCATAATTTCAAAAATGTTTAAAATGCATAAAACTAAAAGAAATCCGAATAATCTTTGTCTATATAATCATTGAGCAAGAATAACACCAATTTACACGAAAAACTTTCAATTCATCAACTAACCACATTAAAAATTCACAAAAAAATCAATATTACAAATATGACGATGACAACCAAATTTCCTTTTGTTAGTTAACTTTAATATTGAAAAGATTTCACATCACGTCATTGCCGCTCTCGACACATTGATTTTGTGAAAAAGCTAAACACCCGTACAAAATATATTAAAGTATCGTTTCCAATACATGTAGACAAGCATTGTGATCATAACATTTATTAGTCAGATTGTTTGACAGGATATTTTTCTTTATACCTATATGACTGCTTTGTTTCCTTTTTAAGGATGGTCACTGCTGAGGATTTTGAAATTATCTCTGATTTCCGGAATTTTCTTGTGTTTTCTCCATTATTGTGCCCCAGAAAAATTTTGCACACTGACCCAACATTTTCTTCACATAATATGATTGCACAATGACTTTTGACAAAATTTGATGAATTTCTTAATACTCCTTCACTGCACTTGAAAGGTTTTTGTCTTAATGCAAAGTGAATGAAAAATGCAGAGAACTTTGGTTTCATGCCAAAATGTCAGTGCTTATATTTCAAAAACAGGCACACTGACCTTTCTATCAATGGGGTTATAGCAAAATTACCGAACAGAGTTGTCAAAATCATAAGTCCGTGACACAAAAAGACAAATAAGGTGGAAACCACCGGGGAAAAATGTCGATGAGTCCGGAATCAACCCAAGAGCAACTGCCCTTCACAGGTCATGTTTCAGTGAAATTTTCATCCCAGTACTAAGTAAAAATGATGTTGTCAATGATCTGTTGGGTGGCTGATTGGTAAATGTCATTTCTAACCCTAAGACAAAACAAATTGAATTTTAGTACTGAGATGACCATTTTCGTCAAATTGAAGATGTAAGTCCAAAAAAAAAAAAAGATGTAGATCTAGTGGTTTTTAGTGGTTTCTATCATTTTCTTTATCTGGCGCGTATATATTAATGGGATCCATTTCGCAAATAACTAAAGGCCGAAGTTACTGTGAATTTATTTTTTGGCAAAAGATGCAATGGAACGAACATCATCAATATATCTATAAGTGAAATTGAAGGATCTAGCATCTTTTATTCTATGATCTTTTACGAGTCCGTGAAGAAATTCAGTCTTGAAAGAAATACAAAAAGGCTTGCGACTACAGGAGCACAATAAGTGCCAATTAGTATGCTAACTTGCTGTTGATAAAGAGCATCACCAACTGTCACTACATGAAAAGTTTGATATACTGAAATATTAAACTAGCATTAAACTCAAATTTAATTTGTAATTTATAAGTTTAAATTTATTCTCTAAATAAGTTTATTCTCTAAATAAATCTTTAATTTAAAGCTATTTAAAACCACATTTATTTAGACAAATAAATTCACAAATTTAAGCTAAATTTACTTCACCATTTAAATTTCAAGTAAAATTTATATTAAATGCAAGAAAATGTTGATAAATTTCTAGTTTACTTGCATTTACATTTTGCTACTTAGACTATATATTTGATATGCATTTAATGTATAATAAATTTGAAACTTCAAGTTAAATGAGACTCTTTTTTCAGTAAATCAATCAATTCATCCAGTGTTTACATAAATGTAAAAAAATATTCATGTCTTTGATAAAGCAGTGCAACAACACTAATGGTTTTTTTCTTCTAATCTTTACATCAAATTTATACCTTTTCCAATACTTAATTCCACAATGTGGAAATAGTTTCAGTGCCATCTAACATAAAGAAAGACTTACAGTCAACACATTTAATAACATATTTAATAGAAGACTGCAAAGGAATTCCTGTTCAGTTTTTAGTCCACCTTCAAAATACATGTATGTTCTTTACATCCTGTTCAGTTTTCAGTTCACTTTCAAATGTTTTAATATCATTTCAGTATTAATTTCCAAGGTACACATGTAGTAACGGTTAGCTCCTTGAATTAATTTTGCATGCTCTAAATCTTCAGTTTATGACAAAAAGTGACCCCAACATGGACTCCAAGCATACTGTCTCATCCTGAAATATGCAAATAATACTATGATCAGGACAAAGTCAAATGATTGTAACAAATGTTGATAGGTTAGATCATTTATGAACATACAGACATCAAACATGTACGAGCTCCAAGTAGTGTACCATGTGCACTGAAGACTTAAATATACCAGGGCAGCGATCAAATTTTTGCTTTTATCTTGTCCGGAATCATTTAAACAAGTGTGGATCCTGATAGATGTTTCGCAAGTCTGCGCTTGACCTAAAATGTATAGTAGCTCAGAAACTGACCTAATCCAAAACTTTTAACGTGGTCACTGGACCATGAAATTGGGTTCAAGAACACATGACTTTGTGACGGTTGGACAGCACTTGCTGTACACTATCATACATTGTAGGACCAAATATGAAGTTTATACATGTAAGAGTTTTTAAGATAAACTGTATTTAGTAAAAAGTTTTCGCTGTCGACATATTTTTTGGCCTAAGCCTCGGTCTCGCTTTCCTGAATATTCGTTTCGGGCGAGGCAAAAATAACATATGATAAATTAAATACAATTTCCAAATTCTGGGTTTGTTGAGGGGAGGGGGGTACATACATTGTATGTGGTTGAAATTTTTTACTGCCTAACCAATGGATAATTAAAAAGGTTAGGTATCCAAGTTTAAACTGTTATTTTACTTCTAGATACCAAATCGAGTGAGGAATGGTTGGGATGGTTGGGATGGGGGTGGTAATAGGGAAAATATGCATGGACGGAGCAGACATCTGCTCCTGCTAATGCAGCATTCTGACTTTTCGGGTATGATGTTACCTTGCTGGGGCACCAATTTTCAGAACAGACCATTATTATTTTCTCACACATTATAACGCAATTTCAAACATCACCATCTGAGATTTACCACCTCTATAATACCTAGACCCAGCACCGAGTAGAATATGTATCGCATTACCTGTTTATCACGAAGAAGTATACCGTGTAATTGGTCATGAGACAAAAATGCTAATTTGTTATACAATGTTTCGCCCTAAAGGTCTGTACCTCCTGATAGGAGGCCTTAAGCTTTATAAACAATGAACTGAAAAGAAAATGGATTAAATTTTCTTTAAAGCCTCCGATCAGAATTAAACGGTATGCTTTTAAACTGCTTTTTGAAAAAAAAACGTGGATTTATAGCGAAATACAACAAATTTGTTTGAATCGGCAAAGGCTTTTTGAATAATACATTTGATTCGTGATTCTAGTTTATCATAAGGAAGTGTACTTTCAATTGTGGAAAAATTTAATGTTTTAACAGAATGGATTAACGAAAATGAACGGACTTTTAGATATTCCAATTACCCTTCGAAATTTTGTGTATCCACATATGATTTATGTCACTTCGTGCATGAATAGTTTCACAGTATGCCCGTCTTTGACTGCAGACAAAATCTCAGTTGGTTCAATACACTATTTAGTAGTTCAGGAAAATGAAGATTCTGCGATGTGTCTTTCTTTATATAGATTTTTGTGTAATTTTGGTACCAAATATAGGTATGTCAGGTTTTAATTATAAGTTGTAGTATGGATACTCAATGAGGACATGAAAGATCTGCGATTGGAAATGATATCATGTTTGTCAAATAAAATTCTTTTGTATGTAACACTAACTTGTGTACTGTGATCAATGTCTAGTTTTTAGATGAAAATTGTAATAATTAGCCTTACATACAAAAACCATGTTATTAGAAGCTTTGTCTGCAGGTACAACAACATATTTGTCATGTGATGTAGAGAGGCACTTTCTGGCTTCATGCTCTTCAAATACGCACTTAGGTAGTTTGTTAACACATATGCGTAGTTTGTTACCATGACTCCTCACTAAAGATCGAATGGATCTTTCCTAATCTGACAAGGACTCAAGTTCTGGTTATTGGTCTGTCTCTCTCTCTCTCTGAACCCACTATCCGACGTAATGTTCAACAGCGTCCATAACGATCATGAAATTTTAATCCCAATTAATACACTTTTGTTTTCGTAATTTCGGAAAAATGGAGACCATTTCCGTAGAAATTCGTTTTTAATGAAAAAACAGCCAATTAAAGATTGTGATCCCCCGCTACCCCTTTTTGGACCCCCTCCCCTTGTAAAAAAAGACAAGTGTTTTTTAAACTAAATTTCTTTCTGTTGAAACAACCATAGTAACTTCGGTATTTAGTTATTTGTTACTGTAAAACACCAAAAAGATATGATTGCTAGGTAGAATTTCAAAAAGTACAGGTTTCTAAGAATTTCAGAAAATTTACCAAAATTAGAACCAAAGATTTTTGCAACCTGACTGTTGAACATCACCATTTTTACTGTAAGAAGTTGAAAAAAAATATATGGTTGCTAGGTAGAATTCAAAAACATAATGGGTCTTTGAGAGTTTCAGGAAATTTACCAAACTTAGAATCAAAGATTTTTGCAATCTGACTATTGAAAATGATCACTGAAACCATAAGGCATAAAAAAGATATGGTTGCTAGGTAAAATTCCAAAAAGTAATTGATCTTTGAGAATTTCAGAAAATTTACCAAAATTAGTGAAGCCGGGTTGATTTTGTTGGCACTTTTACACTTTCACTTTTTTGTTCTTTGATAATCGAAAATGGACTTCACTACTGTAAGGATTTGAAAAAGATATGGTTGCTAGGTAGAATTCCAAAAAATATTTGATCTTTAAGAGTTTCAGGAAATTTACCAAAATTAGTGAAGCCGGGTTGATTTTGTTGGCATAAGTAACAAATCAAAACACCGTCTCAGGTTCGTAGGTTTATTTGTTGAGGTGGAATAACAATAACACATGGGAATTTAACCCTGCAAGTAGTAAGATGAAATACATAAATTGCAGTACAAGAAAAATAACTCTTACTACCAATAATTATCAGTGTGAAAATACTATGTACTGTACTGCATATATATTAATAAAATATAACAATATCTGGTTTTCTCATTTTATCAACCATATCTGTATGTGACATAAAGTTATCAGAAATGCAATTTATATGTTCATTCGACTTAAAATAATTTACTCCATATTTCTACATTCCGCAGTCATACTAAGGTAATGAAAATATATCGAGCAAAACTACACGCTTAACTCAATGAAATAGAATAACATAAATAGCAACAAGCAATAATTAGGCAAAGTACCTGTTAAAAATATCAAGCAATAAGCAAAGCTAAAAATATGCAATAATGCAATACTAACCTCACGTGAGGTGCAAAGGTCCTCAAGGTTACATGTATGTATAAATCTGGTATGGTTTACATCATCATCATATTAGTCTACCAACAATATAGAACACACTGCAAGAACAATAAGGGACTCATAAATTATGCGTCCTACGACAAAAATATATGTCATTACAATCCATTTCAATCAAACATAGAAATAATTCCATCGATTCATGATAATAAAAATATTAGATTAATTCAGTTATTTAGAACTGAATTTTACCCTTATTTTATGCAGTAAATTTACAAGAAGACACATACTGTAAATCTATACCATTTACTCCATCTTTTATATATATTTTACTCTTATTTCATATTATGTTTATATTTATAATAGTTTATATCATTTTAAATAGTTTAATGATTATTTTATTTGCTTTAAAAATAGTTTTATATGTTTTCACACAGATCTGACTTGATCATCTCTTTCTCTCATTCATGCTGTCATTCTCTCATCTCAAACAAACTAAATATTTAATATGACTGACATGGTATTCCCATTCTGACTCGTCTTCTGATAGGTGTTCTGGTAGACTGTCAGTCTGGGTAGGTTCCTTCAGTTCCTTTCTTTTCCGTTTTGCAGGGGTAGGCTTGGCTTTTGGTCTCCTTGTAGCAGGTGTTGGAGTATCGCTAATGAAACCAAGGGTTCTGGTACGTCCCTCGCCATTCACCTTTCTTACCGTAAAGACAGGAATTTCCTGCTGGATGTGGGCGAGCATTTCGTCGTATGTTCTGCCAAAAATGATCACTTCATCAATGAAGACGCAGCAAATCTTCAAGTTCAGGTCTGCAAGGATGTCCTCCATAAGCCGTTGGTAAGTGGTTGAACTGTTGGTTAGACCAAATGGCATCCTTGTGTACTCAAAGAATTATAAAGGTCCCAGGGAAAATGCTGTACGCTCTTTGTGTTCCTCTAGAATTTTAACTTGGTGGTAACCAGCCTTCATGTCAATGTGGGCGAAGAAACTGTTCCCAGTAAGGCAATCGAGGAGTTCATCGATTCTTAGAAGAGCGTTGCTGTCTTTCTTGGTAAGCTTGTTCAGTTGCCTATAGTCGACACACATTCTCAGACGATCATTCTTCTTCCTCACAAGTACGACATTTGATGCCCATGGTAAGTGAGAAGGTCTTATGATACCTATGTCCAACAACTGTCGTAGATGAGTTCGTACTTCATCGTACATGGACGGTGGAATCCTTCGGTATCTTTGTTTAAACGGTGTCTCTTCTAGAAGATCAATTCTGTGTTGAACTCTATCTGTGTGTCCGACATCATGGTCTCCCTTGCTGAAGATATCCGAGTAAGATAGTATGAGATCCTTTCCCTAATGAAGTTGTTCCTTGGTCAGGTCACTTTATGTTATATCAAGCTCATTCAATAATCATCTGACGTAGGTGGTTTAGGAGTCTGTTCGATGGTAACTGGTTGGACCTCACAAATGATGGCGTTTGATGGTATACTGATAGTCCATGTTGTTACGTTGGACAATTTCACTGGAATGATGCCATTGTTCTTGTATCGGTATGGTATAAAAGTAGGTTGGACATCAACATCTTTGTATTCAGGTGAAAGAGTGGAAGACTGAAGTAGAGAAGATGTCAACTGGTATGGCAGTTCTTTGTCGTAATATCCTTCAGCTTCACAGATGGTATTGGGTAGTAATGTAACAGGTTTGGTGGTACGAACTACTGCGAGTCGTTCCTTGTTCTTCGTAAGTTCCATTTCCCTGAGTGTCATGCATCGGAAGGATAAGAACCATGGTGTAGTTAAAGCGGCGTTCTACAAGTAGCGAGTTCCATGTTCTTCCTTTAGGTGAAACATCATTTTGTTGAGGATGTTGGCTCCAAGAAGAGATGGTAACTGTATTGACGGTCGGGTAATACAAGCATTAAATGTTTGGTGTTGATGTTGCTATCATCTGGTAACTTAATTTCAACTTCAATGTAGCCAGTATAGGGAAGTTGAGATCCTCCGGCACACTCGATATCAATGATGTTATTTAACAGTTGAAGTTCAGTAGATGGTGAAAGTTCTTCGTTGTAAAAAGACTCGCTAATGGTGGAAACAGTAGAACCTGTGTCAAGCAATGCTGGTATACACTTGCCATTCAATAAAATCTCTGTCTCTGTTGGTTGTCCAAACATTCCTAGTGGTGTTGTTTCCTTAACCATGTTGTTTCTTATGTTAGGACCTCGAGTCATCCTCTTGTGTAAGCCTAGTACCGGCCCCTTCGTACAGGCTTCCTGGAGTTTAAACTCCTCCTTGAATGGTCCAGCCGGACACGGTGTCGTATGAGATTTTAAAGTCTACGAAAATTGCAAGTTCCGTTTCCGGTTTTTGCCGTGTTAACTTCCGGCATGACAATTGCAAGTTCTGGAATTGCGAAATGTGCGGGAAATCTCTGTTTATTCAAACGGCGATGTGACATCTCACAATATTTTGCGAAACATTACATTTTCTTAATCACAATAAGCAGTATTGGTCTTAATTTTATTTCAGATTAAACAGTATGTAAATGATTGTAATCTAGCGAAAATGAAACTGGTAAATCAAGGTTGTCCATCGTGATTTCATCATTACAGTAAAAAATGCACTGAAGTCATTTATAGGCTGATATTACTTTTGTTCTGTAGATACTTTATGAATATGGGTTTGTTTGAAACATCCTTCAATTTGAGTCTATTTCAGCCTGGGACTTTTAAGTTATATTATTATATTAGTTCCATGTAGATTCAGCGTGAAGCGTGATTATTAATTTTGAGGAAATGGATTGCAGGATTTAAATATTTAAATTTCAAAGCGAAAATAGAAAATAATAATAAATAAAATAAAAAAACAAAAACAAAAACAAAATGATTGTAAATATATTAAAAGTTTCTTCCAATCAAGAAGCGTCAGCCTGATGACCGTTTGGTCACCTAAAACAGGTAGAAAAAAATGGCCAAAATAAATTGGTTATTATAACTAATAAATCAATTGCTGCTGTAAATATGTCAAATATAGCTCAAACTAATAGACTTTGTTAAAAGTTGCAAGCAATGAAAAAATAATGACCCTTAATGGTTATATGGGTTGATTTACTTAAGGCTTGCAAATTTCATAGCTATGGTAAAATTTTGATGAAAAATTCTAACAATATACTGTTATTTGTAAGTGAGCGGGTCAAAAAAAGTTATTCTTAACAGATTTAATGGGTGTGAAAATAGTTGCAATTAATAACTATGACCATTTATGGCTATCTGTGGTCAGGTTGGGTCATAAAATATTATTCCGACCTTATGCTTGCAGATTTCATGGCTGTGAAAATAGTTGCGATTAATAATTATGATCATTTATGGCCATCTGTGGTCAGGTTGGGTCATAAAATGTTATTCTGACCCTATGCTTGCAGTTTTCATGGCTGTGAAAATAGTTGCGATTAATAATTATGATCATTTATGGTTATCTGTGGTCAGGTTAGGTCAATATATATCATTCTGACCTTATGCCTGCAGATTTCATGGCTGTAAAAAGTAGTTGCGATTAATAAATTATGATCATTTATGGCTCTCTGTGGTCAGGTTAGGTCAATAGATATCATTCTGACCTTATGCTTGCAGATTTCACGGCTGTAAAAATAGTTGCGATTAATAATTATGATCATTTATTGCTCTTTGTGGTCAGGTTGGGTCAATAAATATCATTCTGACCTTATGCTTGCAGATTTCATGGCTGTAAAAAGTAGTTGCAATTAATAAATTATGATCATTTATGGCTCTCTGTGGTCAGGTTGGGTCAATAGATAACATTCTGACCCTATGCTTGCAGATATAATGGCTGTAAAAATAGTTGCAATTAATAATTATGATCATTTATGGCTATCTGTGGTCAGGTTGGGTCAATAGATATCATTCTGACCTTATGCCTGCAGATTTCATGGCTGTAAGAAGTAGTTGCCATTAATAAATTATGATCATTTATGGCTCTCTGTGGTCAGGTTAGGTCAATAGATATCATTCTGACCTTATGCTTGCAGATTTCATGGCTGTAAAAATAGTTGCGATTAATAATTATGATCATTAATGGCTCTCTGTGGTAAGGTTGGGTCAATAAATATCATTCTGACCTTATGCTTGCAGATTTCATGGCTGTAAAAAGTAGTTGCGATTAATAAATTATGACCATTAATGGCTTTCTGTGGTCAGGTTGGGTCAATAAATATCATTCTGACCCTATGCTTGCAGATTTCATGGCTGTGAAAATAGTTGCGATTAATAGTCATAATCATTTATGGCTATCTGTGGTCAGGTTGGGTCAATAAATATCATTCTGACCCTATGCTTGCAGATTTCATGGCTGTGAAAATAGTTGCGATTAATAGTTATGATAATTTATGGCTATCTGTGGTCAGGTTGGGTATTAAAAATATCATTTTGATCCTATGCTTGCAGATTTCATGGCTTTGAAAATAGTTGTGATTAATAATTATGATTATTTATGGCTATCTGTGGTCAGGTTGGGACATAAAATATCATTCTGACCTTATGCTTGCAGATTTTATGGCTGTAATAATTATGATCATTTATGGCTCTCAGTGGTCAGGTTGGGTCAATAAATACCATCCCCGAAAACGGCACAGTACTGCAAATATTGTACATTGTGTTAACCAAACAATATCATTCTGACCCTATGCTTGCAGATTTCATGGCTGTAAAAATAGTTGCGTTTGTTAATAATGATTGTTTATGGCTATCTGTGGTCAGGTTGGGTCATGAAATTTTCATTTTGAACTTAATACCTTATGCTTACAGATTTATTCTGACCATTTAGGTTCTCTATTGGCTGGTTGGTAATAATGTCCTCAGTTCTTCCTAAAAACAGTAACAACCATAGAAGTTACAGAATTTCAAGGAAATATAAAAATGTCGAATTCATTTAATATTAATTTGAATTATTTCAATTATAGAAATAAGCATAATTTTACCCGCACACAAAAAATTACAAACAATTTGTTGAGTTTAACTGATTTTTTTCTACAAAGGGTAAGCCCCTGAACACCCCCCCCCCCCAAAGTAAAAATGCATAAATGTTGCCCTGTTGGTGTGTTTCTGCCTACTCGTTGTTTGCAAGTGCATACATCTGAACCTTTTGAAAAATAAAGTTGTGTCTCAATATTGAAAATCAATTTACTGAAAAACTTGATTGTTCCACACTATGCCCGTCAACCTCTGATTACATCTTATATCGTCATTTTATAATTATTGGTTTGTCATGTTACAGTTAATTTTAGAAAGGGTGGTTAGTCATCCTATTAATGAGAGAATTGATCAATAGGTTGGTGTCTTTGCCTAAAATGTTTACAAAAGACATTTAAAAATTCCTCAATAGGTCATTGATTTTATTTATAGGTGAGGCATTTAAATCACTTTGTATGAAGCATGGTATTCAGCCAACCTGAACAAAAATACTCAACTATTACCTAGATTTTGAAATAAACATTATCTTTATCAAGGATAAACAGGAAGGACAAAATATAATTATAATAGTAGTGGTTTGAACAGTACATCTGGTTAATTTATGTCTATCCTCTTTCTGCTTTTCTAATGTAAAAAACAAGTATGGGTGAACTTGACTTGTTTCTTGGTGACATCAGGTAAAGTGGCCCATATCCAGGACAAATACAATGAATGGGTATATGAAATTGACATCAGGTAAACTGGTCCATATCCAGGACAAATACAATGAATGGGTATGTGAAATTTACATCAGGTAAACTGGCCCATATCCAGGACAAATACAATGAATGGGTATGTGAACTTTCTTCCTTGAAGGTCAAACTTCTATCCAGAAACCTTTTGTGTACAAACAGTAATAGGAAAAGTGTTGTAAATCAAATTCTTCTTCCAGATTATATTACTATTTTATTATTTGCATTTTCTATATATACTTTCATTATTTATTTTCTTTTGCCTAAATGTATGTTGTGTATTTAGGTTTAGGTTGGTTGAACACCATTCTTGATCAAAAGGGATTTTAAATGCCTGACCTATAAATAAAATCAATGACCTATTGAGGAATATTTAAATGTCCTTTGTTAACATTTTAGTCAAAGACGCCAACCTATTGATCAATTCTCTCAGCAATAGGATGACTAACCACCTTTTTAAAATTAACTGTAATACTTTTAAAAGCTGAATAAATCATTTTGTTCCTATAATCATATACCAACATTAAATTCTATATGAAAATCATATCTTTTAATATTTCCGTCGTAAGGCGCATACTTTAAAATCTCATAGACTTTAAAATCTCATAAATATGTAGACCCCCGTATGAAATCTGCAAGTATATGACAAAAACCGGAAACGGAACTTGCAGTTTTCATAGACTTTAAAATCTCATACGACAGTGGCATCCAATCTGTAAGTGACCTGGCAGTCCACACATGTGACAGTAAACAGTGTCAATATCATCTTGTTCTGTGTTCTGACGTTGATCGTATCGCTGTGATTATTGGTACCACTGCGACTGTTGTTGGCTGTACTGCGATGATGGTTGTGACTGTTGTCGCTGTTGCCAATTCTGTCGTGGTGGTTTGGTACCTCTTTGTCCTCCTCGGTTATACCCTCTGTACTGCTGATAACGAGTAGGGTTTTGTTGTTGTGTCTTGAGTTGGGACATGGCTTGAGTTAACTGCAGTACCATTTCTTTCAATTCATCTATGTCCTTGTCTCTATCTCTAGTGGATGTGGTAGATTTAGCTATGGCAGGTTTGGCTGTCTCAGGTTTTGGCTTCTTTGGTGGTCCTTCTCAATCTGTCTTAGTGCTATCCTCAACTTGTTGAAGTCTGAGATGGTGTCATACTTGTGCCCGCTCACATCTTTCAAATCCTGTCTTAGTCCACTCCATAGCATTCCATGGAGCATGGTGTTCACTTCTCCATACTGGACTATGCCTTTCTCCAATCCCTTTCCTAAGATGTCTTCCAACCGAACACTCCAAGTTGTTACATCCTCATTTTCACCCTGTCTGGCACCATAAAATTCAGACAGTAGCTGCTCCTTGTTGTCGACACTGCCAAATACACTGTCAAGGCTTTCCAGTATTTCCTCAATGGTCTTATCTGGCCCTTGGTACATGATCATCTTCGCAGCTGACCCAGTTAATGAGCGGCAGATGGCAAACTCTTACTGTTCCGGTGCGTAGGATGGATCTCTCATGGCCATCTTGACATCATATCGCCAAATATCATAAGGTGTCTCTCCTTTGACATCTCCAGAAAAAGATCTGACCTTGGGTGGATAGGGAGACATGCAAACTGCAGGCTTATCTGTTGGCTTATCCTTTGGTATAGCTCCTGTATCCTGAGTTGGTAACTTGAGTGGTGGTGGTTTCTGTTCTTTCGCATAGTTGACATAATCCTGTATCCATTGGTCAAACTGCTCTGGAGTTTCTCCATGCGGATTAAGACCCATGGCCTGAAAGGTCTTAAACATCTTGCGTTGTTCGTCAGTAGTTGATATGGCAAAAATCTGCGTTTTTCCAAAAAAACACGTTTTTGGAAAAACGCAGATTTTTGCCATATTAACTACTACTGTTAGCACTATAGAACAAACACACGTGTAAGATTTGTTATTCTAACGGTTGAGACTAACCTAAACTCATGTTTAAGCGTAAACAGTCTAGATTTTACTCACATTTTTTTTCTATGTCGTTTTCGGTTTAAACATCTCATAAGTAAAACAAAAAACTTATAAGTTTTACTCATTCTCCAACGCTCAATACTCTGCTTTAAATTGTTTAAGACACTGCTTATAAACTCTATCATATTTTTATATAAGAAAGAAAATAATAATTTAGTAATAAAAATGTTTAGAGGAACACAGTTCTGTGATCGATATGAGTATTGTAACTTTTTACTAGACACTCCCATAAGAACTCCCCCAAATGGACAAGCACAAGTCAAAACGGATTATAAATTTAGTATAAATGATAGGGCTTCGTTTTATGACTGGTACAATGGGTATTTTTTGATCAAGTTCAAAGTAGATAAACTAGCTGACGGAACAGCACCAGATAATGACACAGTATCTGTTATTTCAGATGTAACCAATTTTCTCATGTTCTCAGTCAAATGAAAGTCAGACAAAATGGAAAAATAGTGTACGACTGCAACAACCTTTTACTTGCAAATCACGTCAAATCACTACTCACGCTTTCAGACCGATATGTGAGTAGTCTAGGCAAAAACAGCTTTATTTACCCGGATAATGTTGCAACTACTGATAACAATTCAGGGTTTAAGGCGAGAACCGCGCTCACAAATGCACTTGGTGAGGTAACAGCAGAAATACCACTGAACAGATTTTCATTCTTCCAATCACTAGAACAAAATCTTTTACCCCCAGCACAGATGGGAATAACCGTAGAAATAAACAACGACAATTACTTGCTGTTCAAGGCCGATGGTGCTGATGACGGTAGAGTTGTAATTACACACTTTGAACTTTGGATCCCCAGACTAAAACTGAATTCTGTCGGTCTGTCAACCGTACTTCAGAATTACATGAAACCGAGGCGGTTGACATACCTAAGAGAATCAATTCACACCAGTATCTCGGGTCAATCTGTTGAAGGGTCGTATCGAATCACAACAGGAATAAAACACCCAAAACACGTAATCATATTCTTACAAAGAAATGGAAAACATAATGATCAACTCCAAAACCCACTGTTACTCGACACTTTCAAAGTAAATGCAGCAAACACAAATTGTACCCTCCTGACAGCCAGATTGGAAGTTGGTTCTGGTATCTTTTACCCGGAAACGGGATATAGCTCGACTCAAATCAGCAGAATCTTCAGAGATGCCTGTAATTTTAAGCCTAACGCAAGCAACGACTATGACACAGGGAACATGCTTACCCTTACTAACTTTAGTTCTCTATACGGATTAATCTATTTTGATTTGTCTTACATAGATGAAACAATGAGTATGGAGAACACATCCCTGACTTTACATTACAGACTGAACATACCTCCAGCTGCTGCATATCGGATCTTTACCCTTGTACTGAACGAAGATGATATAATTTTGGACACAATTGGAAATGATATAGTAATTATCTAAGGTATTAAAAAATGAGTAAATACGTTAACTATAGTCTTGGTTTATCCGAAGGTCAGAGAAAGAATTTAGCTAAAGCATACAAAAACATATCTTCTCTAATATTAAGACTAACAAACAACCAATTAACAGGGGACTTTCCTATGGCGCTAAGACAAACACAAATGAAAAAAATACAGAAAGCTAAGGCCTCTGGTACTGGGGTTCACATAAGAATTTCAAAGACACAAATGACAAATCAATCACAAAACGGAGGTTTTCTTGGAGCACTCGCTAAACTTGCACTTTCGGTCATAAAGACAGTGGCATCTAAACTTTTACCTGCTCTTGGCATCGGAGCGGCCTCCGCTCTAGCTGAAACCGGGGTGAAAAAGGTGTTTGGTAGCGGTTTAACAGCAGACGTACCACACAACAAAATCACCATCCTCTTACAAAAACCCTACGTTGACCACCTAACAAAAACACAGAAAGAGCAATTGCAGTCAGCACTCAAAAAGAAATCAGGAACTGGTCTTAGAATTACAAAAAGCAGACCGGTGGATTCCTTGGTATGTTAGCCAGTTTGGCAGTGCCATTGCTGGCCGGCTTATGGGGAAAGGACTTTTTGGTAGAGATGTATGCTCTTTATTTTTCTTAGATATGGTGTACTTGTACATGAGATAATATCTCATGTGTACACTTTATTCAATTACTATTATCTTAATTTTTGTAAATTCTAAAACATAAGGATTAACTCCCTCCATCGAAGTTTTGTCCTGAGCTATGTTTGATATTACTGATTATTCGGATTTCTTTTGGTTTTATGCATTTTAATCATTTTTGAAATTATGGATTTCCTTTGTTTGGGTTCTAGTGCTGCTGATGAGGAATTGATTTCCGAAATGGCCATACAGCTCATTAAAATTATTGCAGTTGGGGTTAACATATGTGTTATGGTCTCATGTTCATTTACCCCATATCCTTTCGTAAAATATTTAAGTTGAACGCCCATCTGGTAGAGGACTACAAGTAGACAGCGTACGCAGACCCTACGTCATGCAAAAAAAAGTGCCTACGGCAGACGCTTGAACCGCTAACTAACTTTGATATTTTAGACTGGGTTGATAAACTACGTATTACCTCTTTCAGGGGGGTTTATAGTAAGAACAATCTACCACCAAGACCAAACAAGAATGAGTGTGGTATTCTTAATTTAGACGTTAAAAGTGGTGCCGGTACTCATTGGGTGTGTTGGGACTTTCGTAATAAGAGGAATATTTACTTTAATAGTTATGGTCTTTCACCACCACAAGAATTTATTGACTATATAAAGGGTAAATACAGACGTAACACAATCCAGTACCAACACAAGCTAAGTGTTCTATGTGGCTACTTCTGTCTATTCTTTCTACTAGAAGCACAAGAGAAAGACATCTACGATATAATGTACAAAGACCTTAGTGCCCGCGGCAGTCCGACGGATACAATAAAAAATGAAATACTATTAAAAGAGTACTTTAAAAAATGAGCTACTGCGTAAAAGAGAAAAAAAGTCACAGAGTCTCTTTCTCCAAGGGTCGTACAATTATCCAACGGTAAGTTCATAGAATACAGCACGTGTGCCAGCTGCAAAATCACGAAAACAAAGTTTGTGCGTGGCATCGCCGGAACCGCAGGAACGGGAACCGCCGCAGGAACCGCAGGAACGGGAACCGCCGCAGGAACCGCAGGCGGTAACCTGACATACACAAGGCCATCAAACCTGTAATGCCGAAGGGCGGAATTACTCTCCCAGGATCGAATTACTGTGGGCCTTACAACACAATGGACTTACCCACCAAGAATAAATTAAATAGGGTTTGAAGGAGTCATGATCTTTGTTATGATGCGCAGATCGACAAACGGAAATGCGACAAGAAGATGATGTCTGACCTAAAACAAGTAAAACCATCATCAGTCGGTGAAGCTGTAAACAAAAAGATAGTTCAGGGTGTAATAGGAGCAAAAATCAAACTGGGACTCGTTGTTAAAAAAAGGAGAAAATAAAGTGGACAGACAAACTAGCAGAAGAACTACATAAGCAAGCAAGAAGAAAGTTCCCTCTCAGACAAGTAAGAGTATCACATGTCGATGACACCTGGAGTGCAGATCTCGTAGACATGCAAGCTTATT
>MJUU01044678.1:4319-21503 GCA_002080025.1 Modiolus philippinarum
AAAAAAATTTGAGCAGGGGTTCCCCTTATACTTCAGGTAATATGTATTGCTGAAATCAATAATTTACAAAAAATCAGAATACACAAATGTAGTTTATTTTCATATTTTTACTGGACATTGCAAAAAAAAAACTTTTAGTAAGACTGAGTACTTCTTCATATTAAATTAATTACCTCCCTTAGTTTTATTACCTCCCTTTTTTTAATTCTGACTTTTCATTCAACCTAATTTTTAAGTTATTGACACCCCAAAAAAGTGTGTTGGTGAACATAATTAGAACTATAAAATGAATTTAAATGATCTAGCAGTATAAAAACTACTTTTGTATGAACAATAAAATTTTTTTAGCAATTTTTGTTGTCAAATAATACTGAACATGTGATTTTAGGCTTTATTGAACTGTTTAATTTTTGTTACATTTTTAGAAGTTGTGACCTTGACCTTTGTTGCACAGACCTCAAAATCGATAGGGTTCCTTCTCTAATCATAACTAATGTCTATGCCAAGTTTCATATGGATGTGTAATGTGGTTCTGGAGATATTGTGTGGAAACGAATAAGTCAAATTTTTGTTCTTTTTTTAGAATTTGTGACCTTGACCTTTGTCACACAAACCCTAAAATCAATAGGGATCTTCCTCTAATCATAACTCATGTCTGTGCAAAGTTTCATTTACATATGACATGTGGTTCTCAAGATATCGTGCGGAAACCAAAAGTTGACGCCCGGACGCCCGGACACCATTCATCAAATTATAAGCCGAGTTCGACTTCGTCGCAACTTGGCTAAAAATCAGAAAACTCACCAAAGGTGTGAAAGCAGAGTTGCGAATAATCTAAGAGATACATGATAGATGCATGAAGTCAAAACATTCCAAGTCCCTTTCCAGAAAAAAAAAAACTTGCCCTTAAAGTCTAGTTTTTGAATATTGCTGAAATCTTGAAAGTATGTGTCAGAATACCTTTTTTCTCTCTCTTAATTTCAGTTTTCTGGTTTGGTTTCCATGGCAACCAAAAGCTCCACTAACCATTTTAACTCATTTCAGACCAACCCTGATAAAAAATTTGGGCAGGGGTTCCCCTTACAATCCAGGTAGTACATATTACTGAAATCAAAACAAAACATTCCTAGCCCCCCTTTCAAAAAAAAAATGGCATGGGTTCCTCTTATAATCTAGTTTATACATATTTCTGAAATTGTGAAGAAATATATGAAGCAGAATTTTTTTTTCAAAGATTCAGTGTTCTGGTTTGGTTTCCATGGTAACTGAAAGCTCCACTATCCATTACAACCCATTTCAAACCACCATTCAAAAAAAAATTAGGCCAGGGTTCCCCTAATAATCAAGGTTATACATACAGCTGAAATCAAAACATTCCAAGTCCCCCTTTCAAAATAGATTTAGCAGGGATTCCCCTTTCATGTATAATCTAGTTTATACATATTTCTAAAATAATGTGAAGGAAAATGTGTAGCAGAATACCGTTTTTCAAAGATTCAGTGTCCTGGTTTGGTTTCCATGGCAACTGAAAGCTCCACCATCCATTTCAACCAATTTCAGACCACCATTCAAAACAAATTTGGGTAGGGGTTCCCCTTATAATCCAGGTAATACATACTGCTGAAATCAAAGCATACCAAGTCCCCTTTTATAAAAAAAATTGGCAGGGGTTTCCATTATAATCTAATTTACATTGTGAAGAAAATATGTAGCAGAATATTTTTTTCCCAAAGATTCAGAGTTCTGGTTTGGTTTCCATGACAACTGAAAGCTCCACAATCCATTACGACCCATTTCAGACCACCATTCAAAAAAAAATTTGGCAGGGGCTCCCTTATAATTAAAAAATATGTATTGCTGAAATCAATAATTTACAAAAAATAAGAATACACAAATGTATTTTTTTTTCATTTAAAATTAATTTTAACTGGACATTGCAAAAGACCTTTAGTAATATTGAATACTTCTTCAAATTCAATTAATTACCTCCCTTTTTTAATTTTGACTTTTCATAATATCTTATTTTTAAGTAATTGACAACCTAAAAAAGTGTGTTGGTGTACATAATTAGAACTACGAAATGAATTTACATGTTCCGTTCCAGCAATATAAAAACTACTTTTGTATGAACAAAATTATAAAACTTTTTTTAGCTTTTTTTGTTATGAAATAATTAGAGATGGCAAAGAGTAACCGGTTACTCGATTAATCGGTCGAATAGAGTGTAACCAATTAGCAAAATCGGTATTCGAGTACTCTGCATCAAAATTTATTTTAGTTGAGTTGTATATGTTATGTGTACAATCAAACATCGGTATTTTAATTTATTTAATCGATTGGATACATATCAAAGATCAATTAATTGACAAGTTGTTTACATAACGGATAATTTAATAATTACTTTTAAATTTTTAGTCCTATCATAGTGTCTTCAACTGATGGCTTATATGCTAACTTAATTTGCTTATTATATACCCATGGAAATTATAGAGTTTACATAAATTAACAAAATGTAATGCACTGTCATTTTATGAAATGTATTACCGTACCTTTTATTATACAAACAATGTTCTGTGGGTTGAGCACTTTATGAAGGGACTAGACATGCCTCTACACGAAATAAAGTTAACTATAAATTACATCAAGAAAAATTGTAATTCCACTATATTACCCAATTTGTACAGTTTGAAAAACGAAAGAAACAAATATTAATGGATTAAAATTGTAAAATAATTATATAAACCAGGAAAAAAGTATATCACAGGGAGGGACATTTTCCTGAAATGACGTTTGTAAAGGATCTAATGGCTAGCTTATTTGATTTTTTTCTTTGTATCCCTATCTCGATGTACACGAAACAGAGAAACGAATTAAATTATTTATTCATATTATCTGGAAAACATTCAATATTACATTAAGCACTGATTAACCGGTTAATCAGTCGAAAGGTTTTCCGAATAACCGGTTACAGTATATTTGTGAAATTGCCATCCCTAGAAATAATACCAAACATGTGATTTTAGGCTGTATTGAAATGTTCTATTTTTGTTATATTTTTAGAAGTTGTGACCTAGACCTTTGTCGCACAAATCTCAAAATCGATAGGGTTCTTCTTCTAATCACAACTCATGTCTGTGCAAAGTTATGACATGTGGTTCTCAAGATATCATGCAGAAACCAAAAGTTTACGCCTGGAATGCCCGTATGCCCAGACGCCCAGACATTCCGATGCCCAGACACCATTCATCAAATTATAAGCCGGGTTCGACTTTGTCGCAACTCGGCTAATAACATAGTAAAATTTGAGAAAGCTGCGTACAAGCATCCTCTTTCTTTCATCTGGAAACTGGAAAAAAAATTGCATTTTTTTAACAATCAAGGGCATATAACTCTTGAACAACAAATAGAAATTTCCGCAAAATGAAACTTGACCTTCATTACATAGTAAGAAATAACATATTAAAATTTGAGAAAGCTGCATAAAAGCGTTCTCTTTTTATCATCTGGAAACTGAAAAATCTGCGTTTTTTAACAATCAAGGGCAAATAACTCTTGAACAACAAATGGGAATTTCATCAAAATCGAACTTGACCTTATTTCACAGTAAGAAATAACACATTAAAATTTAAGAGAGCTGCATAAAAGCGTTCTCTTTTTATCATCTGGAAACTGAAATTTGCATTTTTTAACAATCAAGGGCAGATAACTCTTGAACGACAAATGGGAATTTGTCAAAATCGAACTTGACCTTCATTTCATAGTAAGAAATAACATATTAAAATTTGAGGAAGCTGCGTAAAAGCGTTCTCTTCTTATCATCTGGAAACGAAAAAGTGTGCTGGACGGACGGACATGTTGATCACCTGGAAGGTCGGGGGTATAAAAAAAGGAAACAGTGAAGTCAATAATTATGAACTTTTAATAATGTAAACTCCATTTAAAAATAAAATCTATGAAAAGCACCATAATAAAACATTGAAGGCTCTAACAAAAACTAAAATGAAAAACAATGGCAATACACTTACATTCTGTAGCTGTGGAGAGACAAGGTTTTATACATATTCAATTAACATGGAGATTCACTATTCAAATTCAGTAACCATGGAAATGCAACATTTACATTCAGTTACCATGGTTATGAAACATTTACATTCAGTAACCATATAGATGCAACATTGACCTTCAGTAACCATGGAGATGTAATGTTAACATTCAGTCACCATGGAGATGCAACATTGACCTTCAGTAACCATGGAGATGTAATGTTTACATTCAGTCACCATGGAGATGCAACAATTACATTCAGTAACCATGGATACAAAAGTTTACATTCAACAACCATAAAGACATATGTTTAACATTAAATTTGCATTCTATAATAACAGAGAAACAGTGTATACATTTCTTTTCAACCCTGTTAATACCTATTTTGTGACTATGGTGAGATAATTAAATATATCATAAATATTCAAATGTATAAAGAATTCACAAAAATTCACAACTGAAATTTAATTATTATTCAGTCTGTGCCTTTAGCCACTAGCCCTATGCCCGAGACTAGTAAAATCAGTCTCGGGCTAGTAAAAATTTGAAGTCACTAGCCCGCTGGGCTAGTTAAAATTTTAACTTATTAACAAAGAATCTTCTATGAGGGCTAGTGAAATTGAGTTTGGACTAGTAAAACACGGGGCCTTACTAGCCCCTTAGGGCTAGTGAATGAAAAAATTTTTGGCACAGACTGATTATTTATCTTTAGAATTTCAAAGTAATAACAATGAAAAATTCATAGCAAACAATTCTTAAAAATTTCCACTTTGTCAATTTGGGTATAATTTTTATGAAACAATAAGGTATGGAGTAAGTGAAGTCTACTGAAAGTTCCTACTACATATGTAAAGGACAAGCAGAACATACAAGTCAGGATTATATGGCAATATTTCCTTCCTGTCATTAAGATTTTAGTTGCTCACTGGAGTCTAGTATTCAGGGTTGTCGCTTTATTTTAGAACATTAACATGTAGTTTAAAAGGGGAGTAATTAATCCCAGTTTTAAAAATTGAGTATTCAATCAATGGAGTAAAAACCATTCTAACATGGCTTTCGTTAATCGTCAACCAGTATAATACTGGATAACCATATACTTTGAACATGCGCAGATGGTATAGGAATAAGAGTAAAACGGACGTAAAACAAGCATTTCTTAATTTTGTTTGTTTAAGATTGTGAATGAAATAAATGTTAAGAACATTTTTTTTAACTTTATCATGCCATTTAGACACATAAATAAGTATTGCTTTGCTTTCGATTTGAATTTTGAACTTGCATCAGTTTGAAATCCGTCAGTTTGTGTATTGTAACGTCATAGACACAGACGGCAATGGAGGCGAGAAATCCGCATTCTCTTAGGCTGCTTCAAAATGGAAAATTCAATTTTCTGTCATATTAGAATTGAAATAATTTATGGCAGGTATATGGTTATTGTCATTTAACCATGGGTTTGGCCTTTATATTTGTAATTTTAACCCCTGGCTAACGCTCTGGGTTAAATTTGAATATAAAGGTCAAGCCCATGGTTAAATTTCAAATAACCATATACCTGCCATAAATTATTTCTTGAACAAATAATTTGTAGACTGGGACACAGATTGGTATTTTTATACATGTAGGTTTAATCATTTGTAGATAGGTTGTTTATGCACTGAATTTGTATTTATGGATGCAAAAATGTATTTGTTTTTGAACCAGAGGCTCCCAGGAGCCTGCATCGCTCACTTGGTTTTCATTTGCCACAATCAAGCTAATATTGTAAGTTATACAGTTAAACTTCAGTCTCTCTAACTTTGGTAGCTCAAACTCAACCAATTTTTGAACTGTATTTAAAGTCTGATCATGTTTTACTATATGTCTTTGTTGGACTTTTTTTACAAAAAACATTCTTGCTAAGGACCACTTTTGACACCAGTTTTGAAGTCGAGACATCATTATGTAAATGGCGGTCAACAACAATTTTTAACACCATAAAGTTGCAAAATCAATATCTATTTGGAAACAAAATTTTATTGAAGTCAGACAATGTTGAATTTTCCCGCCTTATTTGGTGGTCATTTTGAGAATGGCGGTCAATGTACAATTTTCAACACCGGTTTTGAAGTTGCAACATCAATATCTATTAGGAAACCAAATTTCATTGAAATGAGACAATGTTGAATTTTCCCACCTTTTTTGTCAGCCATTTTTAAAATGGCAGTCAATGAACAAATTTTAACATCAGTTTTGAAGTTGCCACATCAATACCTATTTGGAAACCAAATTTCATTGAAATGGGACAACAATGTTGAATTCTCCCGCCTTTTTTGGGGGCCATTTTGAAAATGGCGATCAACGAAAAATTTTCAACACCGGTTTTGAAGTCGCAACATCAATATCTATTTGGAAACCAATTTTTGAACTGTATTTAAAGTCTGATCATGTTTTACTATATGTCTTTGTTGGACTTTTTTGACAAAAAACATTCTTGCTAAGGACCACTTTTGACACCAGTTTTGAAGTCGAGACATCATTATGTAAATGGCGGTTAACAACAATTTTTAACACCATAAAGTAGCAAAATCAATATCTATTTGGAAACAAAATTTTATTGAAGTCAGACAATGTTGAATTTTCCCGCCTTATTTGGTGGTCATTTTGAGAATGGCGGTCAATGTACAATTTTCAACACCGGTTTTGAAGTCGCAACATCAATATCTATTTGGAAACCAAATTGCATTGAAATCAGACAATGTTGAATTTTTCCGCCTTTTTTTTCAGCCATTTTGAAAATGGCAGTCAATGAACAATTTTTAACATCAGTTTTGAAGTTGCCACATCAATACCTATTTGGAAACCAAATTTCATTGAAATCGGACAATGTTGAATTTTCCCGCCTTTTTTGGCGGCCATTTTGAAAATGGCGATCAACGAAAAATTTTCAACACCGGTTTTGAAGTCGCAACATCAATATCTATTTGGAAACCAATTTTTATCGAAATCGGACAATGTTGCATTTTCCCGCCTTTTTTTGGTGGCCATTTTGAAAATGGCGATCAACAAACAATTTTCAACACCAGTTATGAAGTCGCCACAGCATGGCAAACATTTCATCAATTTACACTTAACCTTCATCTTCTATAGTTTTGGAAATAAAAGACGAAAAATACAAAAAATTAAAAAATTTTGTGAAAAAGGGCAATAACTCCTACAAAGGGTTTCTGATTTTCTTCAAAATTTCAGGGTGGATATATCTTGATATGCTGAACATTTTATCAATTTAAAGTTGACCTCTATCTGTTATAGTTTTTTTGATAAAAAATAAGAAATATCAAAATTTTGAAAATTTTACGGAAAAAGGGAAATAACTCTAAGATGGGTTTTCAGATTTTCTTCAAAATTGCAGGGCTGGTAGATCTTGCCATGCTGATCATTTTTACCTCCATGTCAGATTTTTGATATCTGTAACGGTTTTTGAGTTATTTGCAAAATACAGCAATTTACCCCTATGTTCTATTTTTAGTAACAGCAGCCATGTTATTTGACCCTCGGACTAATCGAACACAATTTTGAAACTGCATACCCTGGTGATGATTCAGGCCAAGTTTGGTTACAATTCGCCCAGCAGTTTCAGAGGAGAAGATTTTGGAAATTGTTGACGGACGGACGGACGACGGACGGACAATGGACGCAAAGTGATGGCAAAAGCTCACTTGGCCTTTTAGGCCAGGTGAGCTAAAAATCAGTTGATGGGGCTCAAAATGATAATGTGGATTCGAATTATTTGATGGCAATGTTTATAAATCATATGTAAATGGGGAACACAATTTTTTATATGTCTAAAATAATATAATTTAAGACACAAATAAAGGTACATGTTTGGGGACAGAGGGATGAATATAATACAGGGAACACATCTTGTTCAGAAAGACTAGATAAAATTATATAAAACGGCCAAATAAAAAAGTATACCATCAGTAAACAATATACAATGCATGAACATATCCCTCATTATGTGAACACCTTTAAGTGAATTCATAGCCCTGAAGTAAAATAAATTAAAAAATAAAACTTGCTTGTTCTTTTTTTTTTTTGGCAAAACTGGAGTGGCCTTGTAGATAACACTGACCTAAATGCAAACCTTGATACAAGTAAACTTTGGTTATGACAGATTTCTGTTTACTGAAAAGTGAGAAAATATGAATGTTATGTAATGCTGTAATAAATGAAAAATTAAGTGTAAAAAATGATACATAAGGCACAAATATTTTTGATTTTCACTCATTCAACAAACACAAATTGGATATCAAAAACAAAACTATTAAGCATTTAATGCCATATTTGAAAATGATAAAATTTAATCATAATACTATATTTTCAGACATATATATATAATTTCATAGACATGATTTCTAACATTTATATAATAAATGAAAATTTTCTTTTATAACAAACATCAAATAACAATTTAAAGAGACTGAACCCTTATTTCATTATCCAAAATGAAGATAAATATAACTATATCATATATATGTACATCTAGGTCTTAGAAGGGTTCATTTTTGTGTCTATCATCTTGAATACTATGCTTTTTAACTTCCCTAAGGGGATGGGGTTCATTTAATACAAATGATAAGGAGAATAAAGGGCTTTGCTGAGCGCACCATCTTACGACCGCAGCATGTTGAAAACTGAAGTTTGAACAAGTGTAATTCAAAGTGAATGTGGACACAGTAAAGAGCTTTACACAGTAATCAGTTGGACACAATAATGAGCTTGACACTATAATTTTCTGGACATAAACAAGGAAAGATAAAATTTAGCCCTTTTGATCCCAAATAGCTCAGGAACCATAATAGCTACACCTGATTGTGTTGAATCACCCACAAGAGATTACATCAAGAGGAATCCAAAGAAAAAAAAATCCCACTGAAATCCAATGAAAAATACAATTTTTAGGTAATTTTCATATTTGCAATTTTGACTCCCTTTTGCCCTTTAAAGCTTCAAAACGGTAAGAGCCATGCAAAATCTGTTGGCATAATACTGAAAGCTAATGTCCGTGGGAATTCAAAGAAACAAACCCCACAAAAATCTGATGAAAAATTAAAATTTTACATATTTTGAACAATGCAATTTTGGCCCCTTTGATACCTTAAAGCTCAGAAACAGCAAAAGCTACACTAAATTTATTGGCATACTACTGAAAGCTTCCAACAAGAGGAATCCCATCGAAGTCCAATGAAAAATAAAAATTTAAGGTAATCTGCACATTTGCAATATTAACTCAGACAGGAAATGAGTTATCAAAAATCTGATGTTTGAGCACCATATTAATTTTTCATAAGGAATCCGTTGCAAACAAGAGCTGGCGCCCAATGGCAGCCTGATATACCCCCGCTCATTGAACCCTGAATCAATGTGGCAAGTATAGGGACACAATACAGTTTTGAAACGGTACAAGTGTGGACACAATACAAGTATAAACACAATAAAATAATGAAAAACAATGATGTCTCGGCAAACAGGAAGTACTTATGACTTAACCTTGAAATCCGAATACACGATATATTGTACCATAAGGAAGCTCTGTGCAAAACAACAATTGAACCCCACTTACATTTTCAGAAAAAATTGTGACGAAAAATTCCATATATTGTACAATAATGAAAAATAATGATATCTCGGCAAACAGGAAGTGCTTATGACTTAACCTTGAAATCGGAATACAGGATAGATTGAAACCTAAGGAAGCTCTGTGCAAAACAATAATTGAATCCCACTTACAGTTTCAGAAAAAATTGTGACGAAAAATTCCATATATTGTACAATAATGAAAAACAATGAGGTCTCGGCAAACAGGAAGTGCTTATGACTTAACCTTGAAATCGGAATACACAATAGATTGGACCATAAGGAAGCTCTGTGCAAAACAACAATTGAATCCCACTTACAGTTTCAGAAAAAATTGTAACCAAAAATTCCATACATTGTACAACAATGAAAAACAATGACATCTCAGCAAACAGGAAGTGCTTATGGCATAACCTTGAAATCCGAGTGCACTATAGATTGGACCATAAGGAAGCTCTGTGCAAAACAACAATTGAATCCCACTTTCAGTCTCAGAAAAAATTGTGACAAAAAATTCCATATATAGTACAACAATGAAAAACAATGATGTCTCGGCAAACAGGAAGTGCTTATGACTTAACCTTGAAATCGGGATACAGGATAGATTGGACCCTAAGGAAGCTCTGTGCAAAACAACAATTGAATCCCACTTACAGTTTCAGAAACAAGAGGCTCCCAGGAGCCTGTATCGCTCACCTGGCTTTCAGTTGCCTTAATCAAGGAAACATTGTAAGTTATACAGTTGATCTTCAGTTTCTCAAACTTTTGTAGCTCGAACACCTCCAATATCTTGAACTGTTTTTAAAGTCTGATCATGTTTTACTATATTTCTTTGTTGGGCTTTTTTTTGACAAAAAACGTTCTTGCTAAGGACCACTTTCGACACCAGTTTTGAAGTCGAGACGCCATTTTGTAAATGGCAGTCAACAAACAATTTTCAACATCGGTTTTGAAGTCGCAACATCATTATCTATTTGGAAATCAAATTTCATTGAAATCAGACAATGCTGAATTTTCCCCCCTTTTTTGGCGGCCATTTTAAAAATGGCTGTCAACGAACAATTTTTAACATCAGTTTTGAAGTTGCGACATCAATATCTATTTGGAAACCAAATTTCATTGAAATCATACAATGTTGAATTTTCCCGCCTTTTTTGGCGGCCATTTTAAAAATGGCGGTCAACGAACAATTTTTAACATCAGTTTTGAAGTTGCAACATCAAGACCTATTTGGAAACCAAATGTCATTGAAATTGGACAATGTTGAATTTTCCCGCCTTTTTGGCGGCCATTTTGAAAATGGCGGTCAACGAACAATTTTCAACACCGGTTTTGAAGTCGCAACATCAATATCTATTTGGAAACCAAATTTCATTGATATCGGACAATGTTGAATTTTCCCGCCTTTTTTTGGGGGGCAGCCATTTTGAAAATGGCGGTCAAGGAACAATTTTCAACATCAGTTTTGAAGTCGCCACAGCATGGCAAACATTTCATCAGTTTACACTTGTCCTTCATCTTCTATAGTTTTAGAAATAAAAGATGAAAAATACGAATATTTAAAAAATTCGGTGAAAAAAGGGCAATAACTCCTACAAGGGTTTATGGATTTTCTTCAAATTTTCGAGGTGGGTAGACCTTGATATGCTGAACATTTTTGCAATTTACACTTGACCTCTATCTGTTACACTTTTTGAAATAAAAAATAAAAAATGCAAAAATTTTGAAAATTTAACGGAAAAAGGGCCATAACTCCGAGATGGGTTTTCAGATTTTCTTCAAAATTGCAGGGCAGGTAGATCTTGCCATGCTGATCATTTTTACCCCGTCAGATTTTTGATATCTGTAACAGTTTTCGAGTTATTGGCCAAAAACTGCAATTTACCCCTATGTTCTATTTTTAGCAACGGCGGCCATGTTGTTTGACCTACCGCCTAATCGAACACCACAAATTTTGAGAAGCCATACTCTGGTGATGATTCAGGCCAAGTTTGGTTACATTTGGCCCAGTGGTTTCAGAGAAGATTTTTGAAATTGTTGACAGACGGACGTTGGACGCATAGTGAAGGCAAAAGCTCACATGGCCTTTTAGGCCAGGTGAGCTAAAAATTGTGACGAAAAATTCCATACATTGTACAACAATGAAAAACAATGACGTCTCGGCAAACAGGAAGTGCTTATGGCATAACCTTGAAATCCGAATACACGATTGATTGTACCATAAGGAAGCTCTGTGCATAACAACAATTGAATCCCACTTACAGCTTCAGAAAAAATTGTGACCAAAAATTCCATACATTGTACAACAATGAAAAACAATGACGTCTCAGCAAACAGGAAGTGCTTATGGCGTAACCTTGAAATCCGAATGCACTATAGATTGGACCATAAGGAAGCTCTGTGCAAAACAACAATTGAATCCCACTTACAGTTTAAGAAAAAATTGTGATGAAAAATTCCATGTATTGTACAACAATGAAAAACAATGACGCCTCGGTAAACAGGAAGTGCTTATGGCATAACCTTGAAATCCGAATACACGATAGATTGGACCATCAGGAAGCTTTGTGCATAACAACAATTGAATCCCTCTTACAATTTCAGAAAAAATTGTGACGAAAAATTCCATATATTGTACAACAATGAAAAAAAACAATAAAGTTTCGGCAAACAGGAAGTACTTATGCGGTAACCTTGAAACCTGTATATACGCATCAGACCATCATGAGAAAGCTTTTGCCAAAATATGATTTCATTCTGTAAAGTAGTTGCTGAGAAAAGTGTGGTTACGGACAGACGAACAAACGGAGAACGAACGAACAAACGAACGAACGAACGAACAGAGGTAAACCAGTATACCCCCACTACTATGTAGCGGGGGTATAAAAACTGCATCAAAATTGGACTAAAAAAAAATATTAAAATTTTGAGATTTGCCCCTTTTAGGCCATTTATCTGATGAAAGGTACATGCGACATGAAAATCGTCGACGCACTACAGATTTGAAATTTTCTCAGGAGCAACTGAAAGAAACACCATCAAAATCCAATAAATAATTAATATTCTACAGTCATTATATGAAAACAATTTTGCCCTTTTAGGCCACAATAACTGAAACTTAATCCCAGCCTTCCTTTCATGCCAAGCAGTATTGTGTAAAAATTTCACAAAGATTGATCTACTGGAAGTAAACTTATTGACCAAAAACAAAAGTGTCTAAAGACGACAAAGAAGACAATAGCACTACACCATAATAGGACCTCAAATTTTTTTGTTCAGTCGTATAAAAATCAATTATTGCCGGCTTTCAGAAATATATTGTATAATAAAAAAATAGTCCAATGTCACCAAGTTTATTAGATTTATATTTTTTCTATACGAGATCTATACAATTCATCTAACTGCATCAGTTTTTAAAAAGGAAGTGATCAAAAGTTTTAATATAAAAATATGTTCTGTATCCATCTTGGGTGAAGACTGGGTCAGACCTTATTCCATAAATAGATATTAAAGAATCTATAATATATTTATTGTGTCCTTTTTTTCAAATTGGTAGAATATTGATTAAATACATAGTATGGCCTTGAATCAAAGTATTTTGACCATTGTTTACAAGGCAAAAAAGTCCATGAACTTTTTCAAGGCACATGTACTTTGCAATTATGCACTATTTATTTCATTATTGACCATGTCGATATATGATTTATTGATTTTCTGTTAACATTTATAAGAGTAGCATCATAACATTTACATTTTTTCTTGCAGAAATTAAGTGGGCACTTAAAATCTTATGAACCCTGATAAGCTATGTTTGTTATTATTTTTATGCCCCCAGATCAAGGATCGGGGGCATATTGTTTTTGTCCTGTCTGTCTGTGCGTCCGAAACTTTAACCTTGGATATAACTTATGACCTTTTAACGATAGACTTATCATACTTGTTTAGTCAAGAGGAACATAAATATGCCAAAAAAAATTAGGTCAAGTCAAAAGTCAAGGTCACAAGGGCCAAATTTAAGATTCCATTTTCAAATGTTTTGTATGCAAAGAAAGATAACTCTAACTGAAATATGAAGATTCCAACTAATAAAATAGGCGCTGGGGCCATATGTAGTGTTTCACAAACACATCTTGTTTTTACCAAATTCATATACACTATAAAAATAGACTTAATACAATATTGATCACAAAAATAATCTCAACTAATTATAAAACTATGAAAATATAATATCATACTTAAAATAAATAAAATTAATTAATATTAAAAAGAAAAATAGGAAAATAAAAATTCTTGTTTGAAATAACAATATTGCATTTCACAAAGCTGACATTTAGCACTAGATTTCATATTTATTGCACAGATTGGCATGAAGAAGGCCAAAAGAAAACGGAGCTTAAATATTTGTCCTGTAAGGAAACCAGTGTTGACATTTTTACAAAGGATGAGCAAAATATAAAATAAATTGACAACTAGCTAAAAATATATGTAAAAGCTTATGTGTCTCTTTGGGTTTTGTCATACAGCAAAAAAAAAAAAGAAATAAAAACAAAAAACAAAAACAAAAAAAAACCCCAAAAACAAATAAAATTGTAATTGAACAAAGATTACACTGGACCTATAATATAAATGAATGAAATAAGAAAGTTTCTGATTTCACAGTATTTGGTCTCTATAAAATGTCAAAAGATGGTTTAAATTTTCCTATCTAAAAATATTGCATCGTAGGAGGTCCTAACTACGCCTCTACCCTAACTGCGCCCCTCTTCTTAATTTACATGGCATTTGGGCATGCTTCCAGTTATGACATTATTTTCTGTTTCTTAGCGTTCTATATTTAGATATTTGTCAACAAAGACAAAAAAGACACCTGGAAATGAGAATTAAACAGGTAAATATGAAAAGGATTAGTTTTCAATCAAAAGTACATATTTTCTTAGTACAAAATATATGCCTTATGAAAAATGAAGATTTTGTCCCAAATCCATCTTCCAAAGTGACTGGAAGTTAACCTGCTATTTATTTACGTTCCATGACCTAACCTGATTTAGCTTTTTTTTTGTAAATAGGCCAACGTCACATGGTCACTGTTTATAGGGGGCACAGTTAGGACTCCATATTTTTTGTAGAACAACTTTAACTAGGTAATTGAAATTGTTTGTTTTGCTTGCATTTAGTTTGTTATGTTTAAATTTTTACTCTTAATTATAGTTAAATGTCAGATCAAACAATTCACATACATTTAGATATCAAATAGTTGCACCTAACAATTCTGTGACATAATTTTCATTGGGGGGGGGGGGGCACAGTTTGGGCATCCGAGGATATATCATCACTCCTGAAGTTTTTAATATCAAAAATTTAAAATTAAACGTTTTTATTCATTTAAACATTGGCCTTTTAAGAAAAAAAAAATACTGATAGGCCAGTGTGCCTGTTTTTGAGATATAAGCACATGAAACTTTTGTCGGAAACCTAAGTTCTCCAAGATTTTTCATTCACTTTGTATTGAGCCAATAAATCTTTCAAATGCAATAACGGAATATCAAGAATTTCATCAAATTTTGTCAGTAGTTTATAAAAGATGTATGTTATCATATTTTGAAAAGAAAAGTGGGGGTCAGCGTGCAAAATTTTCTCATACATATGAGAGTTCCTGAAGTAAGAGACACTTTAAAAACATCAGGCGTGACCATCATTAAATCAAAAGTAAATCTGCATTGCACAAAACAAAGAGTATAAAAGGATTATATTCTCTAACAAAACAACAAGATATTGACCATAATTTAACATTTGTGATACTTTGATAAACAATATCAAACAAAGATTAAGTGTACAATATATATTATCATGACTTCTATTGGGGATAGACTTAACTTGCCCATATATCCAAAATCAAAGTTAAGCAACACAAAATACTGCATTTTCATGCCTTTAGATTAAGAGCATTTAACCATCATTATAAGTTTATGGAAAAGTGTCAATTTAATGTACAGTTAACTTATATTCAAGAAAGTACAAATATGATTGAAAAGTATTATCAAATACAAATAGTAATGTGATTGACAAAATATATTCTTGAGGTTAAACCATAACATATCATGCCAAAAATCTGTATTTATTATATCAGAAAGTGCTTTATATTATTGCTAAATTTGGAATTTGTGCTGAGTTTGATATTGACCTATAAAACTCTTGCAATTCAGTTTTGTACTACAGTTATTACCTGTGATATCTTATTTGATTTACAGAGGGGTTTGGATTACACAGGTTAAAGTTGGGACTTTATATGAAGGTTACTCAGCCATAACAGGGAAGCTCAATTCATCTGTACTGCTGCCATGACTGTCTAAAAAACAGTATCATTTGGGGGGGGGGGGGGTTGCGAGGGGGTGAACCTGAACTTGCATACATATAAATGAGAACTGTTAGTCTAAAACACATACAACTTTCATTCAACAACCTCCACAAACAGACATATTACCCTGTTACACCACTGGATTAAGTATTACAACACAGTATTTTGGCTTGTACAATTATTTTTACACATTCTGTCGTCATACTACACTCTGTTGATCGTTTATAGAATCTTCTACAAATCTACTGTGATATAATCCTGTTGTACCATCAGGTAACATTCCAATACATAAACCAGTCTCTTCATCCTGAAATAACATCATAGAAATATGTGCAAATAACTAAATACCAAATTTACTGTAAATTTAGCTTCTGTAGAGGCCACTACAGAACTTAATTTCTTATTTAATTGTCAATTTTCTCCCACAATAGGAAATGAGTGATTTCACAATTTAATTGGCTTTTGAAAAGATCATGAACTTATCTTCAAATAGCAACACATAACCTTCAATGAATATATTTTGGGCTTACATGTAAATCAATATAACCAAGTATTTACCTAACACATATATACAGTTGAACTCTGATGGCTCAAACACCCAAGGCACCAATGAAAACAGTACCAGCTAGAAGGCTGTCCAAACCATCAAGGTCGAACTGTGTTTAAATAAAAACAAAGGGCCCAGAAAAAGGGTTTGAGACATCCATGGTGTTCATCATTGAGACATCCATGGTGTTCATCATTGAGACATCCATGGTGTTCATCATTGAGACATCCACGGTGTTCATCATTGAGACATCCATGGTGTTCATCATTGAGACATCCACGGTGTTCATCATTGAGACATCCACGTTGTTCATCATTGAGACATCCACGGTGTTCATCATTGAGGCATCCACGGTGTTCATCATTGAGGCATCCACGTTGTTCATCATTGAGACATCCACGGTGTTCATCATTGAGACATCCACGGTGTTCATCATTGAGGTTCATCATTGAGACATCCATGGTGTTCATCATTGAGACATCCACGGTGTTCATCATTGAGACATCCACGGTGTTCATCATTGAGACATCCATGGTGTTCATCATTGAGACATCCATGATGTTCATCATTGAGACATCCATGGTGTTCATCATTGAGACATCCATGGTGTTCATCATTGAGA
>MJUU01044678.1:21566-45529 GCA_002080025.1 Modiolus philippinarum
ATTGAGACATCCATGGTGTTCATCATTGAGACATCCATGGTGTTCATCATTGAGACATCCATGTGAGTTATTGCAGTTCTAGACATCAAATTTCAACTGGACATGTAGTTAATTGATCTTATTATACCTTTCATAGTACATTTCATATAAAACAATCTAATGAATAATTTTGATGTTTTTCAAAATTTATGTCCAAGTGGAACAATGCGTGTTGTTCCACCCATGGAATATCATATGATGTTCCCCTCTCAACCGGAAGTGGTTCCTAATACGTTGAGTATATATATAAGCTAAAAATAAAAATTTATAGGTATTTTTGCAAAGTGTATAGAACTATGTATGAAATTATCATGCAGTTGGTTTGAGTTAATGTTTATTTAATTAAGTAATTAATAAAATATATACAGTTTTTGCTCCAACATGTCATGTGCATAGTCGTGCTCATTAGTGTGACATCATTTGTTGTATATTTAGAAGTCAACTGTATTTCCCTTCACACGTTTGATCAAGCATGTTATTAGCCATATTTTGATAACTTAATAATATACAGAAAGCAAGTTATATTTCAATACATCTGATTATTTTATGCAAGATGTTAACATGTCAAAACTTTTGAAAAAAAAATTCCTATTTTAAAACAGTTAATTTTCATACTAACTTTTGAAAAGTTATATCAAGTCTATCATAATTTAGTTTCGGTATAATAAAACTATTATTGCCTTAATATGTGGTGAACATCAAAGTGGTCAACCCTTGTGAAGTCGTTTTCCCTCCGGCTAAAGCCCTCAGGAAAACAACTTCACTCTAGTTGACAACTTTTGATGTTCACCTAATATGAAGGCAATAATTATAGTATAACTAATTGACCGTCGTGAATATCAATGAAAATGTCACAAGTGCAGAACAATGCAGAAGGATTTAACGAGTTGCAGAACTTGTTCTGCAACGGGTTAAATTCACTGTGTTGATCGACACGAGTGACATTTTTATTGATATTCATGACGGCCGATTAGTTATGCTTTTTATTATATAGATTTTCTACTCAAACATAGGTAATCAACGATTACAGAGTTCGCCTCGTTATGGCACATTGTCAGAGTAACCCAATTTTGCCTCGATGCTGATCTACCGTCCGAGATGTATGCATATGTAAGGTTACAATGATCCTACCATGTATAGTGACTGAGATCTGAACTCATCCAAAAACTTGAATGTAAATCAATCAAGCATAAAATATAGGTCAAAGTGACCTAATTTTGCCTGGATGCTGACCTACCATCAGAGTTGCATGCATATGCAAGGTTACAAGATCCTACCATGTATAGTGACTGAGATCTGAACTCATCCAAAAACTTGAATGTTAATCAATCAAGCATTAAATATATAGGTCGAAGTGACCTAATTTTGCCTGGATGCTGACCTAACATCAGAGATGCATGCATATGCAAGGTTAGATGATCCTACAATGTATAGTGACTGAAATCTGAACTCGTCCAAAAACTTGAATGTAAATCAATCAAGCATAAAATATAGGTCAAAGTGACCTAATTTTGCATGGATGCTGACCTACCATCAAAGTTGAATGCATGCAAATGCAAGGTTACATGATCCTATTATGTATAGTGACCGAGATCTGAACTCGGAAGTAAACTTGAATGTAAGTCGTTCAAGCGGAAAATATAGGTCAAAGTGACCTAATTTTGCCTGGATGCTGACCTACCATCAGAGATGCATGCATATGCAAGGTTACATGATCCTACCGTGTATAGTGACTGAGATCTGAACTCGGACGTAAACTTGAATGTAAGTCGTTCAAGCGGAAAATATAGGTCAAAGTGACCTAATTTTGCCGGGATGCTGACCTACCATCAGAGATGCATGCATATGCAAGGTTACGTGATCCTACCGTGTATAGTGACCGAGATCTGAACTCGGACGTAAACTTGAATGTAAGTCATTCAAGCGGAAAATATAGGTCAAAGAGACCCAATTTTCTTGGAGGCTGTGAGATAGCCCAAGATGCATCTGTATACAAAGTTTGATGATCCTACCCTTCATAGTTACCAAGATATATACCTAAATGCGGACGCGGACGTAGACGCAGACGCCGGGGGTACTCCAATAGTCCTCCTCAACTTCGTTGAGGCGAACTAAAAACCGAGATTTTAGATGCGGATTATTTTTTTCATGTCAATACGCCAGTTGTTTACTTGACGACGACATTGAAGAGACATTGTGATGTTGCTTCATTACGACGTCATCCAGTGAATAGAAATCCTTTATTTTCACCGGTGACAATATGACATTTATTTAACTGAGAACACTCGATAAATCACCGCTATCTATATAATAATTGTATATTATACCATTTCTATTGAGATACATCTACACCAAATATGATGGATGTAGGCAGAAAAAATCATAAGAAATCGCTTTGAATGTGGCACTATGTTTTGTGACATCAGTGAACTAAAGGTCAAGGTCATGAAACACCTGAGGCTGGAAAATTCTAACTTTGAGCTACCTGTGAACCAAAGATGTTGTAAATTTCAGGTTTAATGTTATTACCCGACTAATTTCTCTAATGAAACAACCCTCATCAAATGCCAGTTCTTCAGTATTTTCTGGTGTATATGATGCTGTGGTTCTTCTCAACACAGTACTTTCCGAATTATGACTGAAAGAAGAGATATTCATGTGTATAAACATGATTCAACTTCAAATCAATTAACATTCATGAACCTAAGGTTAATGGTATACTTTTAACTTCTTTGAACATACCATGAACATTCATTAGGTACAACACATTTTTTGCAATACAAATAAAAGGAAACAATCTTTATATAGACAACAATACATGGTCACTACAGCTGGCTGGTAAGAAGAATATATTTGGCCTCATGAGTTTCTACTCATTAGTGAAGGCTAACTAGTGCAATGCAGTAGTTGTAGAGTGTCGTTTTATAACTGCTTATTCTATTTTGTTTCTATTTCTACTTGAAAATGTATGTTTTTGAATTTGGGTACCAAATGTTCCTTTTTGTTAACACCTTCATGATTCAAAAGAGCTAATACAGTCAAGTACCTAACCTGTATGAGTTATTACAGAAAAATAACATGCATGTGTTATTACAGATGTTGTTTTGAGTTATCTGCTCTTTATTCCTAATTCTGTAATAACATATGTATGTAGCAACCTTTAATATATTACCTTTTTTTGTCACTTGGGAATTGCTTAGATGTTTGCGCAGAAACTAATTATTTAGCCTGGATAAATCAGTTTTCAATTAAGTTAAAACATTTTTGATGAACCATGGTTAATCAATGAGACAAGGCTCTAAAGTGATATAACTTAAGTTGTAACAATGCTTAGTTATTACAGGAATATGATTTAAAAATTTGTTAGTTTATTAGACACTTGGGAATTACTAAGAAACTTGCGCAGAACCTATTGACATGCTTTGATTTTCATAGATTATTGTTAATTAAGATATAATCTGATAAGGCATTATTTTGGTCTTGGGAAAACACTTTTAAGTGATGTAGAGTAGCTGTAATGACACCCTTTTATTATTACAGGCATACTTTTTCTGTAATAACATATGTATATTTTTGCAATATTGGCAAACTATGAGAAGTCCTATGATTTTAACTCCTAGCATGCTGACAGACAATAATGGCAATGATAAAATGGTATACATTTAAAACAAAACTATTACTGCATAATTCCTATTTGAAGCATGTAACATACATATGTTATCAATTTTTTCCATTAGTAATAACACATGCATGTTATTTTTCTCCAATAACTCATACAGGTTAGGTACGAATGAAGAATTTTTGTTTTGTTGGCCGATGCTGTGTAACAGATAACTACTTACTGATGTGATATTCAATTACCGCTACTTATGAAATTTTTTTCCTCTCAACAAATGAGTAAGAAAGGGAAAATATTTTACAGATAAAGTTTCATAGCCATAAGATATATAACTTAAAGCAATATGAGCTGTATTTTTTCAATATTTTGGTTCCAGAAGAATTCATCATTTCAAGTTATAATATGCAGAAATTATGCAGTTTCAAGTCCAATACCTTGTAAAAACATATAAAAAAGCTTGAAACTTAAAGAAAATGTACTTGAATTAATTATTTGCTGCCCAGCAATTAATTTATGAATTGTATGCATGCTACCACAGGTCAAATGTTCCCGATACATGCATAACGGATTTGTTTATACTGACAACATGTCAAGGTCTGATAAAATTTTAAATAGAAAGTTGATTGGTAAGTGTGTAATTATTGTTTACAATTACAAAATAATAAAATGCAGCCCATATTATTCCCAGCGGGATGTCTTAATTTCTTTATACATGGTTTTAATTATTTGAAATCTCAATGATCAATTTAAAAATAACTCCATGTGTGCATTGAACTGGTCATGACTTCGGGTGATTTAACCTGGTCTTTATCACATGAGCTTTCATTAAAGACAAGCTCCTTTGAGATAAGAACCCCCTAAGGCATATGGTAAACTGTTAACAAAAGACAGACAAGGAAAATGAAAAGAGTGAAGAATGGTAATCTGGAGTAAATATGTTTGCATTTTTCCCTATTTGTTTTTAAACTACGCACTTGGAGCAAAATAGTCGGATAAGTTGTGTGTAAATCGGCAACCACATCACAAATATCAAGTGTAGACACATATCACCAAGCCTAAGATTGGTGATTGGTTGTACATTTGTTTATGTTTACTATATATAGCATCTCAGTCAGGTCCAGTTTTAGTGTCGAACATTAATTACCTTCCATGATTGTTCAAAATCGAATTAAAAATTAGTTAAATAATTGAAACAAGAGCTGTCGCCGAATGGTAGCCAGTTATACCCCCGCTCATTGAACACTGAATCAATATGGAAAGTGCAAATTTAAGTGTGTGCAGATACAATACAGGTGTGGACACAGTTCAAGTGTGGACACAAACAAGTATGGACCAAAAATTTTCAATATATTGGTATAATTGGAAAAATTGATGAAGTCAAACAGGAAGTAGATGAGTGACAGACTCGAAAAGGGGAGACATGGTACAACTCATCATACTTAAGCTTCAGACCAAATATCAAATCATTACTACATACACAAGCTGAGAAATCCTTGACGAAAATTTTCAATATATGGCTATAATGGGAAAAATCAAAGTTTTTGTCAAACAGGAAGTAGATTAGTGATGGATTTCTAAAGGGGAGACACGGTACAACTCATCATACTTAAGCTTCAGACCAATTATCAAATCATTACTACATACACAAGCTGAGAAATCCTTGATGAAAATTTTCAATATATGGCTAAAATGGGAAAAATCAAAGTTTTTGTCAAACAGGAAGTAGATGAGTGACAGACTCGAAAAGGGGAGACACGGTACAACTCATCATACTTAAGCTTCAGACCAAATATCAAATCATTACTACATACACAAGCTGAGAAATCCTTGACGAAAGATGTTCAAGACGGACGGACGGATGGACAGACAGACGGACAAGGGTAAAACAGTATACCCCCTCTCCTTCGGAGCGGGGGTATACGGAGCGGGGGTATAATTATGAAGTATTCTTGGTGTTTTTATGCATTAAAGGTATCTGATATCATTTTTGAGCAGTCATTTTGAAGAAAAAGTCCAATGTCAATATAAGTCTTCTCTCAATAACTTATGTTAGCCCGGAAATATTCATATTTTCATCCAAAATGCATGTAACATTAATAAGACATTGGAGCATCTGATACACATAAAACTGTTCTTTAATAGACTATATAACTTTCCAATTTCAAAAAGTGTAATCTGCGTATAATCTCAAAACAGATATTTGAATTTTGCAACAACGTGAAGAGGCCACATCTTTTTTTTTTAATGTTATCATGACCTTATAGTTTCATCATCTTAGACACTCAAATCTTTGTACAGTGACTTAAAATAATACTTCAATGGGAATAATTATTAATGAAGTAACTTATAAGAAAAAATAAATGTATATTTTTCTTGTTGATCCAATGTTAAAACTATACTCTGGTGTGTTTGCAGATCCTTACAAATATAGAAATTTTAAAAAAATCTACATCAATTATTTGGTTGCTTTCAAGTTGCATTGTTTTTTTTTGGCAATAGATGACAATGTTTGTAAAGACATATTGACTATGTTTTGCTATTCAATTGAGGATCTTCAAAGATCTTCCAAGGAACATGTTTTAGACACTTGTAGCTGAAAACTTTACAGATGACACAAGATTGACATCAATAGAGTTTCAAGGATTTGATATAGAATTTTGTGACAAGTAGATTCCAATTTAAGTTTAATATGTTTTTAAATGCCAAAAATTCTCATTGGACTTAATATAACTGAAATATAGAATATTTTTCTTTCTTTAATACTCTTGATCTGAATTCAGTCATTATTTATACATTTTACATGTGTTAATCCTTTATTTTGAAGATTCATATCTGACTAATAGCTTGGTGCCATAACCTACTTTATGTGGTGGGACATAAAAACAGTTACCAGAATTACATTGGAAAGACACAAATTTCTTTAAAATATTAAATTCTAATAACAAACCTGATATCTACATTATTGAAGTTTAGTTTGTCAACATTCAGTGAGTGATCTCCGTTGCTTTCGATGTGAGATGGCGGACTGTTGAGTATAGGTGACATAGGAGGTGATTTCGGAGGTGGGGGTCTTTGAGGTTTGGGACTAACAACACCATTCACAGCTTTTCTGGGCAGTCGTGAGGGACTGGAACCTGTGCGTGATGAGCTTGATTTATTAGCAGTCTTTTGTTTGGGACTCATTGGAATACCACTAGGAATTTTACTTCCCTCTTTAGCCAATTTCTGTCTCTGGTGCTTTGGACCAGTTTTTGGAGATTCAGATCTTAAGCTTCTTGATTTTTCAACCTTTGGTAGTCTACTAGGCGACGGACTAGACAAACTACTATGGCGAACAACATTTGGTGGACGGGATGGCCTTTCAGGCTTCACTTTTATGTCTTTATCACTTTCATCTAATGAATCATTTCTGGTGACAACTGGACTTTGACTTGGCTTTGGGATAGAACTTTTCAATGAAGGACTTGCAGTTTTCTTTGGAATATTACTAGAATGAACATGTTTTGGACCAGCAATAGATGTTGCTTTTGGACTATCCTTTCTGTGGTCCTGCAATGCATCTATATCACCAGCCTGTTGCTTATGGAGTGTTTCATGACCATTGAGATTATCAGAAGATATGCTTTCCTGTTCTGAATGATTGTTTACCAATGACACATCAACTTTGTTACTTTGATCAGAACTGACTTTTAGCGGTACATTATCTTTGCTCCCTGTATTGGTATTGGCATCTGATGGCTTTTGGTCACTAGTCAATATATAATCATGTAAGTTTAAGTTATTTTCCTTTGTTTCATTAACATTTGGCACAATATGTTTTTTATCTATTTTGCTATATATAGGACTTTGCGGTCTTTTATATAGTTCAATTTTACTAGAATCATCAGCATCAGTTACATCCATACCAACGAGACTGGTCCCAACCTCACTATAAACTGGTTCCCTGCAGGGAGATACATTTCTATTATATAAAAGCTTACTTGGTTTTGGCGCTACAGGGGGAGGTTTTGGAGAACTACCACTTAAACTTTGTGATTTAGGCACTAAAGAGGGTTTAGGGGAATCTCCCCTTCCACTATTTGATTTTGGTTGTGGCAGTTTACATGGAATTCTACTCTCAGGTTTATGAACTTGTTTTTGATTACTCTGCTCTTGCTGATCACAGCCATTTGTCATATTTTCTGAAGGTAAATTTTCCTTATCAATGTCGGCATCCCCTACTCCAGACTTATTTATTACATCATCATTTTCAATTACATCACTAGAATCCACAGCATGATTATTCTCCAATAAAGTATTTTTGTTTGAAACATGTTTTGAATCATTCATGTCAGACATATTTATTGCAGACACACTTGTTAATTCAGACTGATCGTGAGTTCTGTCCCCTTGAGCACTGACAGATAAGCTAGTCAATCCAGACATTTTCCCAAAACTACTATCAGTCGTTACAGAGTTTTCTAGGAAACTAGTCATATTTTGGCTATCTCCTTCATTTAGAACATTTTGATTTTTATTTATTTCATTGTTTACACTGACATCATTTTCCTGAATATTAATACTGTTGTCAACATCAGAATACGGTATATTTTGTGTGTTATTTGATTCATTCACATCCTGTTCGAGTTTTTTATTTTGATTTAATGGCGTTTTCCCTGCTAGTAATTTTGGCGGATCAGGTCGAGGAGGTGGTGGAGATCTCACCTTTCTTCGACATAGTTCTGATTCGTTGCCAGCTTTTGTTTTCTGTTTAGGCACTTTACGTAATTTTGGCTTTATAAAACGTTTGGGTACCTCAGGTTTTTTCACTTGGTTATTATTTTTTCCCACACTGATATCTTTAGTTTTATTAAATTTATCCATTAGATTTGTTTTTGACTCAGGAGTTGAGTGATGATGGACTGGAGGAGGAGGTGCAGGTCTTGATGGTCTTACAGCTGTTGGCAATTTACTCCTTTTTGGTGAATCCTTTGCTACGCTGTTTGAACTTTTGACCCTTTTCTCGACAGAATCAACAGATTTTTGTGAAACTTCATCTTCTGATTTATTACCACTGATGGGTTTAATAGGTGATAATGCAGCTATTTCATTGTCTATTGATGCCTCTAAAGGTTTATCACATATCACAATACTATCAGGAAGACTGTCATTGGTTATCTCCCCTTCATGAGTTGTTTTCCTTATTACAGGTCCATCAACTTCATCTTCAATCATCTGAAAATTATAAAAGAAGCATTAAAAAATTATATATTCATACATTTTGATTTTAAGTCTCTGAATAAATCATAGAAAAACTCAAATTACTTTTTTCATGTTTTCATGTATCTCAAGCATTTATGAAATCAAAATTTGAAAAATTCTCATAATGAGCTGAAGAATTGTAGTCTCTTTCATAAAATAGTAATTTGAGTTTATTAATATTTTAATACAATTCTTAATTATAAAATGTTAGAAGCAAAGTACATTTTAAGTTGTCTGATTATTATATAGAAACAAAAGACAATTCTGGAATGAAACTGTAATTTTGCAAGAATTACAAAATATTTGGAAAAAAAAGATTGGCGATTAAACTTAAAAGTTCATTTTAGAAGAATTAAAAATGGAGATAACATCAAAGATATTAATTTCTTAGTTCATTTTTTGAAAGGAGTAAAATTAAACTAACATAATCTTTGATATTGAATATTCTAAAATGATCCATAATGCTTTCATTTCTATGTAATAAACAGTGCATGCCAATTTTTAAGATTAAATGTCCAAATTGAACCGAAGAATCCACTATAATGAAATTAGCTGTTATTAGTGAAATAAAAAAAATATTTATTTCTAACACAAAATAAATATTTCAGACATATGTATATAAATAATAAAACATTTCCAACAAAACATATACAATGAGCTACTGTGACAATGGCAGATCCAGAAAGTTTTTCAAAGCCTGGATCTGCTAGTGTGTAAACATAGACAAACAAAACATAACTGGAACTAACTACTAGCTAAATTTTAAACATGTACAATGAGAGGTCATTTAACACTGAACACAAACAAGATGTGTTTTGTAAAGCACTAATGCCCTATGGAGGAAGCTAACAAGAAATGTTTGGTAGAAATAGTATGTACCTCTCAGAATTAATAAATTCTGGTATCAACTGTAAAGTCTAATCACAGGAAATACACATTGATTTTAATTTAAAAAAAAATAAGTTGTTCATATGCAAAAGTCAAGGTCATGAAGTTAAATATTTTGGTATCAATTAAAAGATCTTATCCCATGAAAAATAAATATGATCACCACCATTCAAAAGATATACAAAATGCTTAAGTTTTAAAAAGTCGGTGATATGCCAAGGTCAAGGTCAGATGGTCAAATTAAAAGATTTTGCCACAAAAACATGTGAAAGTTTTTTTTTTTTTTCAAAAGAATGTCATATGCCAAGGCAGAAGTCATGAAGTCAAATATCCACAAAATTAAACATGTGAAATATTAAAGCCTCATCTCCTATAATTAACAAGATTTTCTTTATGACAAAGTACCTACTATATTTTATTTGATAATGTATATTTTCTGAATTGTACAGAAAAGCCTTCATCAAGGCAGAGACCAATGATAAGATAAGAAAAGAGCCTAATTTAACTTTTCTCAGGATAGACTTTTATTTGTGAAATAAATGTCTTGAAAAAAAGGCAAAAAATAGTAATGATGCATTACCTGATACCCCTCGTTTCACAAAATTTCTCAAATTCCAACCTGAGTTTTGTAGTGAACAAGTTACATACCAAGTTTGAAGACTGTAAGTTATTCTGTTATATATCAGTCAGAAACCAACGGGGGATGGAAAGGCACATGACTGAGTGTATCATATACCGGTAATACTTTGACACTACGTGTGGCGGGGTATAAAAATGAGATATGGTCAGTGTATCATTATGTGGTGAAAATGAATGAATCACATCTACCGGTAAGGCATAAAATGAATGCACACAATATCTACTTACAAGCAAACCATGCAATATTTCAAATGAAGACACACAAATCACATTCTTTCAATGAAATAATCTCATTTCTCCTTTGTAAAAACAAATCATACTGTACTATAAGATTATAGTATTCTAAAACCAAACTTTATGTATAGTCAAAGAAGGTGGACAGCCACTGATATACCAGAAATGTAGTATTGATACATGTAAGAATTTCTCTGTAGATGTGTGGGGGGAATGCCTTACTCTCTATATCCAACAGTTAACCAGCAGTTTTTATTTATTTGTCTTATGCTTTTATCCTCCTCTTTCATATTGAACAAAAATTTGTCATCTTATGGACTATATTGATTCCCAGTCTGATGATGAGGATATGGGACACTCCCAACAACACTTTTAACAAGGACTAAATAGGCCTTTATGTTGATATGTTGACTAAATTTCATAAATTTAAGGTGGAAGTAACTCAAAGCCCACTCCCGATCCATAATAACAGGTGAAATGTTTGCTGATCAACAACAATAACCAATTTCCCTAATACACATCTATTTATAGCTACTTTGACTTCCCTATTTGGTCTCCTTGGTAACCTATGCAACATTGTTTTGGCTTATCTAATTTAATCATCAACATATCATGAAAAAGACAAAGCTGTTCCAATAAAATTAAGAGGAGACTAATATTTTTTAAATGTTATACAAGCTGTATGATGCATTATAACTTGTTTAACTTTACAACAAGGATGTATATTTAGAAGGATACGCATCTCGTGATCATTTGGAAATATATCGCGAGGTGTGAGATTTTGTCACTTTGGGACCCTCTCTTTAAAGCCTTAAAACAACGGAAATACAATAATGATGGCCACAAAAAATGTTCTGCGAGTACAGTAGATGTTGAACTTCAGGAAAATATTTTTAAATTTGTGAAATTCTGTGCATTACTTTTCAAGCCTTTAGCTCAAAATCATCGTGCATTTTTTACCGATAAAAAACGGAAATGGAAAAAAAGTCGAACGAAATTGTTTTGATTACAAGTTTCAATCATGTGTATTGAAGAAACTACTTGCTTTAATGTAATGAAATTTACTTTATGGATGTAAAAATCATTCAGCTTTCAGGAAATTATAATTTTATCAAAATCCATAACAACTTTTAAAGTAGATACCTCAAAAGTGAATGCATACCAAACGCCTCGCTATAAATTTTAAATTGCTACATGGATTGTGTACGAGTTTCCTATCCTTCTAAATATACGTCCTTGCTTTACAATAATAACATACTTAATTCACTGTTTCAAGATTTAAAATCTCAGTTGCCATATTATTTCAAATATCTCATAGGTACTATGTGTTTACTTAAAAAGAAACTGCATTGTATACTTCTTTTATGTGGTTTTATGTTTCTGTGTCACTGATGACAAAGAAATCAAGTGTAAAACTACACAACTCAAATGAAAAACAACAAAGTACATGCAACTAAGTAACACAGAATTAACTCCCTTTGTAGGGACAGCAATGTGAACAGTAAATCTCCTAGATCAGGAGAACTGAAAACAGAACACAAAATCACCTGGTCTTGTTTGATAGCCTGTAAATAAAATGTTATATTCTTCAAATAGACATGGCTGTTTAGTTCTTCGTGCACCATATATTTAACACATTTGTATAGATGCAATTTATAAAATAACATAAATAAAAATAATATAGAGTATAGAAGTATTGCTTTTATCTAAATTTCAACTTCAAGGCAATATGAGATAATTCAGAAACTAAGTAGAATATAATTGAAGATGTTTGCTGGTCCATTTGAAAATTAATAGGTTTTCAGAAAAGCATTTTTAATGGAAAACTAAACAGAAGTGATGAAAAATTTGACATAAGTCTGAACTCCTCTGATTTTTTCATAGCTTAAACATGGGAATTTTTTATCTATGACTGAATGTGACAAAACAAATAGAATAAATGAAATTTTGTCTGACTGTTCATAAAGATGTATAAAATGAAATCATGAATAGGAGCAAAAAAAAAAAAAAAGGTCAGAGGGCAAAAAATCACAATTACACAGGCATCATATGTAAATAATGGTGAAGGAATATTATACAGATGGTGTGTGATATGTACCTCTACATAAGAACCAGGAAACCAGCCAAACTGTTCTCTATAACAACCATACCACCAGCCATTATCTAAAGTCTGACAGACAATGATTGTGTCACCAATATCAAATGACAAGTCTGTTTCATTTTCAGCTGCATATGGACATACTGCAACATGCTCTACAAGGAAAAAAACATACAAAAGAAATACTTTTAAAGTGACAACAATATTTCATTTCATTTCTAGTTATGATCAATTGAATTTTTTCGTGTCTTTGTGTTTGATTTGTAAATATATGAATTAACAGCCTATCTATACATGTTGTGTTGATTGTGTTACATTTCTTTCTGTATAAAATGTCATATTAATCTCATGTATGAAGAAATAAAGATATGAATCATAAATGTACATTGTATCTGATAAATATAAAAATATAAATATGTTGTGCGATGGCCACAAATTAACTATGAAACAAAATAAAATGGTGTAGTTGGCCACGATTAAAAGATAAAAAACACAAAATGTACAAATTAAAAAAACACATAAAAATGACAAAAAAAGAAAGAGAGGGAGGGAAGACTGCCCAATGTTTCGGCCTATATGGCCTACGACTAGGGGACTACCGGGCTAAATACGGAGAAAAAGATGGATATGACGAGAGAAGGCAGACCTGATGGCGTGTCACAGAAATTACCTGTAAAAATCGTGCCAAATCTTTAACTTAATAAAAAACGAGAGATAAAACATTAGTTATCTGTACTATGCAAATATTAAACTTCAATACATAAATAATTTTATAAAATAGACTGCTTCTTAACATTCATGCCAAAGGGTCGAACAGTTCCAAGAAAATGGATGAGTTTTTGTTCAAGGAACTGTCGTTGTTTTTCACCTGCACTAGTTTGTATAAGGGCAGATACAGGCATGTCCAGTATGCTGTGGTTAGCTCGCCGGAAATGTTCACCTACGGGGCAATCCTTACCATTGGTGACGCTCTGTTTATGTTCGACAAAGCGATCACCCAATCTCTGGCAAGTCTCACCCACATAGATCATGTTACAGCGTTTACAGCCTACAGCATACACTACGTTTTCAGTAGTACACGTGAAACCATTTTTTAGTTTGAAAACGTTAGCCGGCCCTACTACTTCATCGGTTTCCCAAGTAAAAGGACAAGTTGAACAGCGAGATCGCTTACATTGTCTAGTGCCCTTATATTTACAGGGAGTTTGAGGAGTAGCACTCTTGAAAGAACTAGTAACAAGGTGCTGTTTTAAACTCTTCCCTTTTCTGAAGGCTGCAATGGGAGGCGAATCCTGGAAAATTGCCGACATATGCTCGTCCTCGAGAACTATAGATTTGAAGTTGCGTATCAAAATGTTTTTGATAGCTTCATTGTGAGGGTGGTATGTCAGGACCAACAGAACCCGGTCGTCGGTATTTCTCACCCTCTTCTCCATAGCCTCGGATCTGGTCAAGATTTGGCACGATTTTTACAGGTAATTTCTGTGACACGCCATCAGGTCTGCCTTCTCTCGTCATATCCATCTTTTTCTCCGTATTTAGCCCATTAGTCCCCTAGTCGAAGGCCATATAGGCCGAAACGTTGGGCAGTCTTCCCTCCCTCTCTTTCTTTTTTTGTCATTTGTATGTGTTTTTTAATTTGTACATTTTGTGTTTTTTATCTTTTAATCGTGGCCAACTATACCATTTTATTTTGTATCTGATAAATATATCTGCATATTTCACTTTTGTTATAATCTATGCTTCCTTTCACATAACTATAATGATCATTATTTACATAACACCATTACTTTGTGTAGCCAATTGTCCCTTTCATTGCAGGAAATTTGAAACCCAACATCACAAAATGTAAAAAAATTATTTTGAGCACAAAAAGAATTTATACAATTGCTCCATCCATTAAAAGGATAAGTATGATAGGAGAAAATAGTACACATTAGAAATTCATTTAGAAACCAGAAAATTTGCCATTGTGTGATGCTCAAAATATTCTGTTGGTCACAGAACTCCAACAAAAATTTCACAAATCAATATAGCATTGTGCTATGATCTAGAAAAAAATTACAACAATCATGCAAAATTCTAACAATATCCAATGAGCAGTCTCTACAGAGTTGCTACCCCAAGTAATAGTTATAGACAAATGAATGGAAAGATCATTAGATGCACAGACTTAGATAATTTCTAGGGCCAACAGATGCAGCTGGACAGGGGACAAAAAGAAATTATTATATGGAAATGAAATAAGATGTATAACTTCCAACCCTCCAGCTTTGTACAGGAGACAGTCACAAAACTGTAAACAACTTGGAAATGATGGCAATCAGTCTTTCATTAAGGTGGGTTATTGTAATCACTTGGTAGTTTTAATGCCCAGTCAGGGCTTACCTGTTCACAATTATATGCTTAGAAAATTTGTGCTTTGAAAACAACTTCTTCCCTTTTAACTTTTATGCATTCCGGCATAATACTACATAGATGAGGTTATTGAGTTCTCATTTTTTTCCAATTCATGTACAAGTTGTTTCCTATTTATTTTTCAGTCATTTGATCATTTTTCACCAATAATAAGATACATGTATATACAAACCTATACCAATATATTCTGCAGTACTGGTTTCATTGCAATATACAGGTAACTGGTTATATACACTTTGTCTGTCTTTATATCCCCCTGGTATTTCCTCCTATATTATAAAATTACATAAACATAGAAAGCAGCCACAGCCTGCTGAGCTCACCTCGTTGCCCAGCATTGTCACATGTTGCACATGTCAGTAAACAGGAATGGACTATAATCATTCTTTTTAACAGATTCAGTCATGCATAAATTGTAGTTTACAGTCTGCATCCGAAGCATTCATTGTTGTTGTCATCCCAAATTGCATCATACATACTGATATGATTGCTAAGGGACATGTCAGTAAGTGGGAATGAACTTTAACCATTCTACCTAACTAAGTCGCTCATGCGTAAAATGTAGGTCAGAGACAGCATCAGAAGCATGCATTGTTGTTGTCATCCCAAAATGCATCCTAGATACCAATATGGTTGATGGGGGCCATGTCAGTAAGCAGGAATGGACTTTAACCATTCTATCTAACCAAGTCGCTCAAGTATAAAATGTAGGTCAGAGACAGCATCCAAAGCATGCATTGTTGTTGTCATCCCAAAATGCATCATGCATACCAATATGGTTGATGTGGGCCATGTCAGTAAGCGGGAATGGACTTTAACCATTCTACCTAACCAGGTTGCTCATGCGTAAAATGTAGGTCAGAGACAGCATCCGAAGCATGCATTCCAGTCGTCTTCCCAAAGTGCATCAGGCATACCGATATGGTTGATGTGGGCCATGTCAGTAAGCAGGAATGGACCTTAACCATTCTTCCTAACCGGACGCGGACGCCAACGCTAGGGGTATCACATAAGCCCCCCTCACTTCGTGAGGTGAGCTAAAAATTAAGGCAGTTAGAGTGTCTCGAACTGCACACCCATCTTGTCATTCTTGTGCATGTGATTAAAATTGGAATTTACCAAAATATGTTATTGATTTTGTATAGTTTCCTTGAGAACATTAAATATTTCAATTTTGAAAAACTTTTACTGAATTAAGGGGAGATAATTATACTGGAGTAACAAGGAAAAAACCATATTTTCATTATGTAATGTTTAGACACTGATACATGACAAAGGGATCAGGGCTATAAAATGGGCGTGGAACTGTTTTGCATTAATACAGATGCAGCTTAATGTCTAGTTACAAGTGTACTGCAAAAAATTTAACATAATCATTAATGAATAACTGTGGCAGTAAGGTCATCATCTTGGTGAAGATAGCACCATTATCATATAAATGCAACTCTTATGAATTATTAACTGGGTAAGAGTACAGTTGAGATTGTGAAAACTGCTAATGAAAAAGTTCACAATGATCTTTCATGCACAACTTAGGGGTTTGGGCCATAACTAAGTGGTATCAGTACTACTGCAACAGCATGTGCAATATGAAGAATTTTGTAGTTTATTTTTGTCTACTCAATTGTCTGCTAACAAGCTCGCGGGTATTTAATTTTGCAGAATTATCATTAAACTTGTGAAATTTACTACTAATTATGTATATTTATACGTATTTGCGGATAAGCGTTCACCGCGAAATTCCTGAAAATAAGTACATCGCGAAAAAAGTCCAATTACAGTATTTATTTTGTCTTTGTTGTGTTGTCTACATCTGTTCTACACATGAATTGCTGTGTTTAGAATTTATCCCCTTTCTCCCCTTTTACTCCAGTATTTGTTTGCCAATGAATTGATACAATGTACTTCTTTTTGAAGAAATATGATAATAAATGCATTAGCTAGAGTACACTTCATCAAAATACCTCCGTAATTTCTTGGACATAAATAGCAGGAAACATGCCGATCTCTCCAGATTTTTCCTGTTTCCCTTTCATCCATCCATTCATATCTTTTTCCATACCAATGATTATGTCTCCTGGTTCTATTTTGAGCTCATTTGAAAAGCTTGGGTCATGTTGATACAGAACATGGAACCTTTTACCCTCTGAAAAAAATAGATGTAGGTAGTTCAAAAACTTGACATAAATGTAGAGTTCAAATTGTCACAAAAATTGATTGGAAAAATATCTTGAAAATATAATCACTCAAGTGTTGGGGAAATACATTTTGTAGAAGTGGTAGATAAACCTAACTAGAGGCTCTCAAGAGCCTGTATAGCTCACCTGGCCCATGGCTGACATAAACAGTCCAAATAACCTCAATGTTAAAGGGTCTCATTTTCCAGGATGTTAACAGATCTCAATGTAATTTGGCCCAATGTGTCAGAGGAGAAGATCTTTGAATACATTTTCCATCGGGTTCTATGTTTCACTTTGTTACCTGCTGATGGCCATCTTAAATAATAAGAAACATTAAAATCACAAACTTTGAAGGGGACCACCAAAAGACTAGTGTGACTTAATTTGGTTTAAATTGTTAAAGCAGTTTCAGAGATGTTTGAATGCATTTTTCACAGGGTTCTATGTTAAATTATGTTCCCTGCTGGCAGCCATCTTGGATCTTATGTAAACTTACTGGGAACATAATTTAACATAGAACCCTGTGAAAAATGCATTCAAAGATCTCTGACCCGTAACACTGACCCTTCGGGTCAGTTGAGCTAAAAAAATTAGGCCAATAAGGGACAATAACTCTTATGGGTATTCAGATTTTCTTCAAAATTGCCAGGTTGGTAGAGCTTGATATGCTGAACATTTTTATGCATATTGTTTTTGCCCTGTCTGTCTGTCCGCAAGGGGGATCTTTAGATTGGGGCATACTGTTTTAGCCCTGTCTGTCTGTCTGTCCACAACTTAGACCTGACTCAAAACTTTTGAGCCAGATGTGATAGGCCCTTCATATTTGGTATGTGCATTGATAATAAAAAGCTGAACACCATAATGCAAATTTCACTTAGGTCAGGTCAAAGGTCAAGGTCAAAATCTAAATTTTGCTATAGCTCACTAATTACAATTGCTAGAGGCTTGATTTTTTACAGCAAAATAGATCTAATGGAGCTAAGTACAAATCCACCATAAAAAGGTCAAAGGTCGAGATCGCCGAGTGCAAATTTGTAAACTTTAACATTGCCTATATCAACCAGATGTGATATGACCTTCATATTTGGCCTGCATTTTGATCATATAAAGCTGATCACCATAATACAAATTTCTTTAAGGTCAGGTCAAAGGTGAAGGTCAGAGGTCAAAAGGTCAAAATCTATATTTTGCTATAGCTGATTAATTATAATTGCTAGAGACTTGATATTCTATAAGTGTATAGATCTAACAGAGCTCAGTACAAATCCACCAAAAAAATTGGGTCAGGTCAAAGGTCAAGGTCACTGAGTTCAAATTTGTGAACTTTAAGAAAAACTTCAACATTGCCTATATCTTTTCAACCAGATGTGATAGGATCTTGACATTTGGCCTGTATATTGACCATATAAAGCTGAACACCATTATGCAAATTTCATTAAGGTTTGGTAAAGGTCAAGTTCACAGAAGTCAAAAGGTCGAAATCTAGATTTTGCTTTTATTTTGTGAAGTTCAACTGCAAAAGGCTTGATATTCTACATGTGAATGGATGTAATAGACAAATGTCTACTAAACCATATTTTCTAATGTATATTGCAATTTTTAGCATTAGTTTTGTATTGTAGACATGATTGCTGCCTGGGGCATAGTGTTTCACAAACACATCTTGTTTTCAATTTAATGTCGACCTCTTTCTAATAGTTTTTTTATGAAAAATGTAAATTATTCAAATATTAAACATTTTATGGAATAAGGGCAATAACTCTGAAACCAGTTTACATACATGTATTTTCTTCAAATTTGCACAGCAGGTAGATCTTGTCATGCTAAACACTTTTACCCCATCATTTCTTTGATATCTAAAATGGTTTTTGAGTTATAAGCCAATGTGCTTTTTCTAGTATCACTAGCCATATTGTTTGGTCCTCGGACTTTAAAACATGATACCCTGGTAATGTTTCAAGCCAAGTTTGGTTAAAATTGGCTAGGCTGTTTCAGAGAAGATTTTTGAAAAAGTTTATGACGGACGGATGCTGGACGCAAAGTGATGGCAATAGCTCACATGACCCTTCAGGTCAGGTTAGCTAAAAATCACTTAAGGTAGATCGACACTAATACACGGCGCATTCGATTGGCGCATTTGCGAAACACAAGTCAGATGCGGAATTGACTATATAAAACATTTCTCTTAATCAAACGGTGACATATAGATTTTATTAGCTCAACTTAAAGCTGAAATGTATACCTCTGAAATGTCAAAAAATAAAAACTAGAGGCTCAGAGACTGAGCCTGTATCGCTCACCTGGCAAAATGCTTCTACGTCATACATGACTAAAAAAGATGTTTCCTTACCAATGGGGGCAAATGTTTAGCTATGTTCTTCATTAGCAACCATGTTTTTTGTCTGATCCTATTGAAATGAATAATTTTTGCAAAGGACCTTCTATACATTTCAGAGATGATGATTATAAGGATGGTTATCTCATTCCTGGCTCCAATGTTGAAATATGTTCTGCACTGGAGGCCATCTTTTTTGTCAGATCCAAGTACCTTCTATACATCCTTACTGTAAAGATTGGTTGAATTTGCTTCAGTAGCGTCAGAGGAGATAGCAAATAGATGCTTTTCCCTTAGGGTCCCATGTTAGACTATGTTCTGCGCTGGCAGCGATTTTTTATAGGAATCAGAAAAATTTCGGCAATCTCCATAAAAGACCTTCCATACATCATTCCTGTAAAGTTTGGTTCAATTTGCTTCAGTAGCTTCAGAGGAGATAGCAAATATATGCTTTTTTCCATAGGGTCCAATGTTAAATCTAAGTTCAGCGCTGGCGGCCATGTTTTTTGGCGGATCGGAAAAATTTCGGCAAACTTAGTAAAGGACCTTCCATACATCATTCCTGTAAAGTTTGGTTCAAATTGGTCCAGTGGTTTCTGAGGAGATAGCAAATATGTGAAAGTTTACGGACGGACGACGGACGACGACGGACGCCAAGTGATGGCAAAAGCTCACATGGCCTTTAGGCCAGGTGAGCTAAAAATCTATCAAATTTTTATTTCATATCAAAGCTAAACAATAAGCATGGTATCACAGTTCCCTATATATTCTTTGTAAATATTGCTGAAAAATACTGAATTTGGCCTGATTTTCAAAGCCTGATTACAGGAAAAGATGATCGGTGACATATCATTTTTATTTTATTTTTTGAACAAATGGGCTCAGAACTACAAAATATCTTAAAATAAAAAGATTCTGTCTGATATTTTTATTAGGCTCGAACTACCTTAAAGAATACAACAAATCTTTACAAAGCTTCAGAGTACAATATCACATCATTCCAACTAATACAAGATTGCTACGCGTAGCTATGTGTTCCCCGCCGCTACAGTAAAGTCAATAAAGTCCCATAACTCATGTAAAATTTTGCAAATCAAAATGGCAGCAGGATATGATCAACTGCACTAGGTGGCAAACAGCCAAGCAAAATTTCAGCAAAAATACCTTAATTGGATTTTGAGGAGATGTGTCCACAAAGTCTTCCTATGTTGTAGTATGCATTAGGTCGATAAAGTCCCATAACTCCCATAAAATTTGTCGAATCAAAATGGCGGCATTATATGATCAAGTACATATGGTGGCAAATGTTCAAACAAAATTTCAGCATAATCCAATCAGTGGTTTACGAGGAGTTGCGCCCACAAAGTGTTACTAAGCTGTAGCATGCATTAAGTCGATAAAGTCCCATAACTCCTGTAAAATTTGTCAAACCAAAATGGCAGCATGATATGATCAACTACAGTTAATGACAAACAATCACACACAAAATTTCAGCAAAATCTGTCCAGTGGTGTAAGAGGAGTTGCGCCAACAAAAAACGTGACACATGGATGCACAGACTCACAGACACAGACCATTACTATATCCCTCTGTGTGTTGTGGTGGGGGACAATAAATTGCTATGATCTAGTACATATGGAGACTAATAATCCTGGAAAATTTGAAGGAAATCTGAGCAGTGGTTTTTGAGGATCACAAGATCTGTTATTGTATAACATTGTTAAATTTTTAAAGTCCAATAACCCCTACAATATTTGACTAATCAAAATGGTGATGCGATATAATCTAGTACATATGGCAACTAACAATCCTGTAAAATTAGAATGAATGGGGACAAGCAGTTTCTGAGTAGTTGCATCCACAAGATTTGCCATTGCATAACAATGTGGAAATAATCAAAGTCCCATAACTCCCACAAAATTTGACGAATCAAAATGGCGATATGATATGATCTAGTACTAATGGTGACTAACAATCCTGCAAAATTTGAATGAATTCTGACCAACGGTTTCTGAGGGGTGGTGTCCACAAGATTTGCCATTGTATAACAATGTGGAAATAATCAAAGTCCCATAACTACCACAAAATTTGACGAATCAAAATGGTGATACGATATGCTCTAGTACTAATGGTGACTAACAATCCTGTAAAATTGGAATGAATTCTGACCAGCGGTTTCTGAGGAGTTGCGCCCCACAAAAAACCAAACACATGGACACACGGATGCAGACCATTACTATGTCCCTCTGTCCCATAACACGACGGAGGAGTTGCGCCCCACAAAAAACGAGACACATGGACACACGGACGCAGACCATTACATTGTCCCTCTGTCGCATAACACGACGGACAAGGGACAAAAAGCTGATGAATCTTTGACCAAAAAAAAAAATGTTGACAAAAGTACAAGTTGAAATCTACAGGACACACACATGCCAATGTTGGCCCTAATTACAAAATACCTACCCATATTTTCTAATACTACTTTTCCATTACTACCAATGATATGGACAGGAGAATTAGGTTTACTTTCTAATGGACTATCAACAGGTGACATGGTAGGTGTAGGAACTCTAGGTATTGACACTTCTTTGCCTAAAACCTGCAATAAAACAAAAAGCTTTACTTCTCTTAACTATTTCAACATATTTTCCTGCATTTCATAACCAATTAATTACATCGTATATCTAACAGTATATAATACTTCTATTCTAATATAAGACCATCCTCATTATTTGTCATTTTTAATACATACTATGAAAAAGCCTACTTGTATTTTCTGCACTGCCTTTGATTATGAGAACCAAAAGTGATGTCTGATACTTTGATCATTTCCTTAAAATCTAGAAAAATAAGACCATTACCCATTAAGAAGTTTTGATTGCAGCAGATCTGAATGGAAAAATTTGACCCCAGTGAAATCGAAACCCCTGTACCGGTAATCATCAAGGGGCATAACTATGTACAAAATAGCCATATAAATTTAATGAATATAAATGGGATCCGTCCAATTTGCTAATAAAGCATGGGAATAGGTTTGGTTTTTATCTCATGCAAACATCTGAAAATCAATATTTACTTGAAGTCATTAACTATTTTGAGATGACTGTGACCTTGACCTAAGGAATTGTGGCCTAACAATAGATAGATTTAAATCTGCTATAAGAAATGACATTAGATTATATCTGATTTAGATATGATGCAGAATAAAAATGTTTTAGCCCCTGCAACCTTGACCTTGAGGAAGGAACCCCAAAATCAATAAATAAGCATGTGAACAAGTTTGGTTTTGATCTGGTGAATGAAACTAACATTATCATCTAAACAAGAGGCTCTCAAGAGCCTGTATCGCTCACCTGGACCATGGCTGCCATAGATAAAAGGTATTTCCAATAGGAACAAGAGGCTCTCAAGAGCCTGTATCGCTCACCTGGACCATGGCCAATACATAACTTCAAATCAACTTATATGTTAAAGGGTCTTATTTTCAAACTATGTAACTAAACATTTATGGTATATGATCCAACTTTAATTAAACTATTTCCCCTATTGCATGCCATCTTGGATAAGGGATGGATCTGCAGGACACAATTTTAAAGAAAATTAAGTATTGTGCCAAAGTTTATTTCCAACTGGCCAAATGGTTTTAAAGAAGAAGATATTTGAATGTACTCCTATATTAAACTTTGTTTCCCATTGGTAGCCAATTTGCATAAGGTGCAGACTTGAAGGACATCTGTTTTGAAGGGGACCATCTAAGATACATTAATGTGACTAGTCAAGTTGTTTCAGATAAAACATTCTTTGTATGCTCTTTCCATACAGTCGAGTAATAAATTAAGTTCCCTGCAGATGGCCATGTTGGATGACATTTAGGCATAAAAGTCACAATACAGATATATATTATAGTCAGCACCTCATAAGCATCATAAATGCCAAGTTCCGTTCAAATCCATTCAGGTTAATTTCATCAACTGCTCACTAAAGGCTTTATTAACATATTTTTAACACTAAGCAGTCAATAAAGCTAATAATCTACTTCTACATACATGTCAGCAGAGTTCATAGTGGTTCACCACTGAAGTCCAAGTAATTTACACAATATTTTTATATAGGTAAATCATTATAACATCAAATAAGGTAAAGATTAAGAAAGTATTTTTGCAAAAAATTGCAGAAATTCGCACAAAAACACTATTTTTGCTCTAAATTATGGAAGAAATAATTTTTTTAATGAAGTGATAGTAGGGAATTTCTCTAAAGCTTAAAAGA
>MJUU01044678.1:45623-94721 GCA_002080025.1 Modiolus philippinarum
AAAAAAAAAAAAAAAAAAAAAAAAAAAAAAAATGGTGAAAAACGGCCAATAAATCATACACAGGCCTTTGGATTTTCTTCAAAATTTCAGAGTATGTAGATCTTGATATGCTGAACATTTTTTTAATTTACACTTCACCTCTATCTGTTACAGTTTTTGAAATAAAAAATAAAAAATGCACAAATTTTGAAAAATTTACGGAAAAAGGGCTACAACTCTAAGACGGGTTTTCCAATTTTCTTCAAAATTGCAGAGCAGATAGGTCTCGGCATTCTGAACAATTTTACTCCACGTCAGATTTTTGATATCTGCATCGGTTTTTGAGTTATTGGCTAAAAACTGCAATTTACCCCTAGGTTCTATTATTAGCACGGGGGGTCATGTTTTTCATCGGATCATAATAAAATGATGATCGTTTGTACAGGACATGTCATAGATGATTACTATAAAGTTTCAAACCAATCCCTCCAGTAGTTTCAGAGGAGAAGATTTTTGAAAGTGAGCTAACGACGGACGCACAGACGGATGACGGACACAAAGTGATGGCAAAAGCTCACCCTGGCATAGCCAGGTGAGCTAACATAAAAAAATAACATTTAGCAGAATACTTTTGTTTTCTAAAGTTACAGTATTCTTGTTTGGTTTCCATGGCAACCAAAAGATCCACCATCCATTACAACCCATAACAGAACACCATTCAAAAAAAATTTGGGCAGGGGTTCCCCTTATAATTAAAGTAATACATAGTGCTGAAATTAAAACATGCAGACCACTTTTCAAATAAAAATTCAAAAATTTGGGCAGAGGTTCCCCTTAAAATCAATAGGGCCAATGTAAAAACTATGTTCCAGATGGGGGCCATCTTGGCTGAGGTATGGACCTACCAGATACATTTTTTGGGTGGGACCACCTAAGGACCATTGTGGCTTAGATTGGTTCTAATTGGACTAGTAGTTTCTGAGAAGAAGATCTTTGAATGTTTAATATTCCATAGGGTCCAATGTTAAAACTATGTTCTTGCTGGCAGCCATCTTGGATGAGGTACAGACCTGCCGGATACCTTTTTGGAAGGGACCATCTAAGGACCATTGTGACTAAGTTTGGTTATAATTGGAGTGGTAGTTTCTGAGAAGAAGATCTTTGAATGTCTTTCCCATAGGGTCCAATGTTAAAACTATGTTCCCCGCTGGCGGCCATCTTGGATTAGGCATGGACCTGTCGGATACCTTTTTTGGATGGGACCATCTAAGGACCATTGTGACTAAGTTTGGATATAATTGGACTGGTAGTTTCTGAGAAGAAGATCTTTGAATGTCTTTTCCATTGGGTCCAATGTTAAAACTATGTTCCCAGGTGGCGGCCATCTTGGATTAGGTACGGACCTGCCGGATACCTTTTTTGGATGGGACCATCTAAGGACCATTGTGACTAAGTTTGGTTATAATTGGGCTGGTAGTTTCTGAGAAAAAGATCTTTGAATGTGTTTTCCCATAGGGTCCAATGTTAAAACTATGATCCCCGCTGGCGGCCATCTTGGATTAGGTACGGACATGCCGGATACAATTTTTAAAGGGGACCACCCACGGACTATTGTGACCAAGTTTGGTTCCAATTGGCCCAGTGGTTTCAGAGGAGAAGATCTTTGAATGAAAAGTTTACGCCGGACGGACGGACGACGGATGCCAAGTGATGGCAAAGGCTCACCCTGGCATAGCCAGGTGAGCTAAAAACTGATTCTTCAGTGACCTTGACTTTAGGCAGGAACCCTAAAATCAATTGGGTTTTGTCTTTTGTGATGGATAAGCATGTAACTGTTTGGTTTTGATATGCATGATTTAGCGAAGGAAACTCAAGTTATCATAAAAAACAAGAATTTTTTTTGAAATCTTAGTCTAGTTTTACCAATTGTGACACTGACTTTATGGATAGCAATCCAGAAATCTATAGGGTTCTGTCTTGTGCGATAGGTAAGCATGTGATAAAGTTTGGCTTTGATGTGATGAAGAACACTTAAGTTACTGGAAACCCAAAACTTTTTTGAAATGTTAGTCCATTTTTACCAACTGTGACCTTGATATTGGAGATAACAGTCCAAAATTATTTAGGAGACTGTTTTGTGAGACAAGTAACTTCACGATAGTTTTGATCTAATGAGGGATATTCAAGTTCTTATTCATGAACCCAAATTTTCTTGAAATTTTAAGTCTAATTTAGACATTGTTGCATTGACCTTAGGGGTAGAAACCCAAAAGTAATAAAATAATAGAGCTGTCGCCAAATGGCAACCAATTATGCCCCCGCTCACGGAACCTTGAATCAATATGGTAAGTGCAAATTTCAGTGTGTGTGGACACAATACAGGTGTGGACACAGTATAAGTGTGGACACAGTACAAGTATGGACAGGATAATATACCTCCCCCTTTTTCCAGAAAATATACAAAGTTGAATCATCTCTCTTTCAAAATATCAAGCAGCAACAATGTGGGGAGAACTTAGATCATTTCTAAGGGTGTCAAATAACCTTTCTGTAAAGTAACATCAAATTTTAGGCACTTTTATTTTTCCCGCCTTTTTTCAGTTTCCATGGCAACTGCAGCCATTTTGAAAAATTCTGGGCCCCAAAAAAATTCCTCTTGGTGCAAGGCAACTTCCAGTGAAGTTCATCCAATTTGAGGCACATTTAATTTTCCCGCCTTTCTCAGTTTCCATAGTCATGGTGGCCATTTTGAAAATTCTGAGCCCAAAAATCATTTCTATTGGTGCAAGGCAATAAAGGCTGTAAAGTTTCATCCATTTGAGGCACTTTGAATTTTCCCACCTTTTTTTCATTTTCCATGGCAACGGCAGCCATTTTAAAAATTCTGAGACCAAAAATCATTTCTATGGGTGCTAGACAACTTTTCTGTAAAGTTTCATCAAATTTCAGGCACTTTGAATTTTCCTGCCTTTTTTTCAGTTTCCATGGCAACCGCAGCCATTTTAAATATTCCAAAAGATGTGTATGTGTAAATCTACTTATTGTAAGTTAGATTCCTTTATAGTTGTTGGAATTTGCTTGCAAAGTGTTTGAAAAACATAAGAAGTTGTTTTTTATTCGTACGGATGGACAAATGGACGAATGGACAAACGGACGGATGGACGGACAGACAAGGGTAAAACAATATGCCCCCGACTTTTCATCGCGGGGGCATAAAAATGTGTCCATTTGCTCCAGACCAAATATCAAATCATTCCTCCACGTACAGATGGACGGACAAGGATAAAAATTTATATCCTTCATAAGAATTCTTTTTATGCCCCCGCCGTTAGGTGACGGGACATAAAAAGAATTCTTATGAAGGATATTCAATTCATCATCCATTAGTAACTGTTATGGTTATGTCTCAAGTGATAAGTAAATGTGTAACCAAGTTTGGTTTTGTATTGATCTGATGAAGGATACTCATGTTATCATATGAAAACCAGAAATTTCTTGAAATTTTATTCTATTTTTAGGCATTGTGACCTTGACCTTTGGGTAGCAATCCAAATATCAACACTCTGACTGGTGAATTAAGTAAGGATGTGACCAAGTTTTGTTGTGATCTGGTAAAGGAACCAAAATGACCTTTGGGTAGGAACTGCTAATTCAACAGGGTTCTGTCCTATGGGATAAGTAAGTATACGACCAAATTTGGTTTGATCTGATGAAGAATATTCAAGTTATCATTCATAAACCCATTTTAAAAAAAAATTAAGTCTATTTTAGCCACTGTAACTTTGACCTTTGGAGTGACAATCCCAAAATTAATAAGGTTCTGTCTCATCTGATAAGAATGTGACAAAGTTTGGTTTTGATATATTAAGTAATACTCCAATTATCATCTGGCAACCAAATGATAGACGTACATACATATGGATGGACAGACAAAATAACTGGTCAGACATATAAAATGAGAGATCATGGTAAACCTTAATGCCCTGACTGCATAGCAGCAACATTAGAGCATTTAGAATGACACTATCAAGAACTCGGGTGCCTAAGGTCGTTTTCACTGGAGCTCTTCATATCAGGGCAAGAACTACTGTTGAATCAAACTGGAAAAATCTGTAAACAAAGGGTATATTGATTATAAAAGAGATACAGCGATAATAAAAACTTCCCCTTTACTGGTAGACTTACTTTTTTATCATAAGAAAACACAGGAGCACTGTTTCTATTATTACTGTTTTTGGCCAGTTTTGGTGTCAGATCCTGATTCTTCATAAACGAGCTAACACCCAGTGATGTATGTCCATTATGTAACTGATGATTTGATGTATAACCTGTAAAAGTGTAAATGTACACAAATTGTTTATTTCAATGTACCCAATACTGTAAATGTTCTATTTTTATCAGGTTAGATTTGGTTGATAATGTAGGTGGCAAAAACTAAAATATATCAAAAATTGTAAAAGTATCCCTGCATTCATATTTTTTCACAATTCATGATTAGTGAAAACAGATCCTTTCATGTTAACTGTAGAGCTACAGTTTTCTGACAGGAATCGACTTGGTATCTGCTCTTTCAAGGCAAAATGATGTTTACAATAATCCAGCAAAGATTGTAATGTCAAATTTTTTAGTGGGAAATGCATGTATACTCCCATCTCACTTCTCTGTGGGTTCCACTTCTTCGTGGTATTTATGTTCATTTCACCAAATTTTTGACTGTGATGACACCGTTACTACGTAGCTACGTACCACGAAGATATGAGCTACCAGTATACCCACCTAATTCCAGCAATATCATATAAGGGTCTATTGAATATCACTTTAATTTTTTTTAATTTCAAAAAGTCATCTTTGTTACTTCATTTATTTAAAAATGCATAAACCTATTTCTCTAATAATTTTTTCATGCTTCCATATATGTTTTTCTGTTGCTTTTCTGGTGTTGTCTGCTTGTATTTTGTTTCTATTAGCAAGAATAATACTTCAATGTCAGTCATGACCTATATATATATGTGAGAACAGACAACAGACCTATGGAAAAGTTGAAGTCATACTATAACAGTATAAAATACTTAGAAATGTGATATCACTGGTTAATATCCAATCTTGCAAGTGTAAAGGATGAAAATAGATCCAAGAAATGGATGTCTTAATTTGAGTCTGGAAGTCGATCTTAGTCCTATATATAATTTTTTTGTCTAGGAACTTATTTCTGAGTAATTCATAGGTTTAAACAAATTTGATTTATGCAGAAGGTTCCCCATTTTCTTTTCCATCAATATTCATCATACCTCAGACACATTACTAATGATATGATTAAACAATCTGATCTGTGCCTTGTTTATTATAAATTATACGAAAAGATATGGAGTAAATGAACATGAGACCACAACACATATGTTTACTCCAACTGCAATAAATTTTAATGAGCTGTATGGCCATTTAGTAAATTAATTCCTCATCAGTAGCACTAGAATCCAAACAGGAAATCCACAATTTCAAAAAATGTATAAAATGCATAAAACCAAACGAAATCTGAATTATCAGTAATATCTCTAGTCTTTAATATCATGTAAAATTTATTTGGAAACCATATCACAATTAAGGTAGATAGACAGTAATATTCATATCCATGAGATTTTGCTGAAAGTCGGCACAATTGAAGAACCAATCCTACTTACCCGAAATCTGTAATAATAAAGGGCTACGTCGAGCGCAGCATGATACGACCCCAGCATGTTGACCACTGAAATTTCAACAAAGGTAGTTTAAAGTGAATGTGGACACAGTAAAGAGCTTGACACAATAATTAGATGGACACAAAAAGAAGCTAGACACAGTTATTAGCTAGAAACAAAATAGGGAAAAAACCCTTTTGATTACTTACTGAGAAAAAACCGTAAGAGCTATGCAAAATATGTACTATCAACTAAAACTTTACATCCATAGAAATTCAAAGAAAAAATCCATCGAAATCTGATGAAAAATAAAGATATGACACATTTAGAAAAATTGCAATTTTGGCCCCTTTGACCCCTTGTAGCTCCGAAACAGTAAGAGCTACAAAAAATCCGTTGACATACTACTGAAAGCTTATATCAAGAGGAATCCAAAGAAAAAAATCCCATCGAAATCCAATGAAAAATAAAGATTCGACATATTTAGAAAAATTGCATTTTTGGCCCCTTTGACCCCTTATAGCTCGGAAACGGCAAGACCCACAAAAAATTCGTTGGCATACCACTGAAAGCTTAGATCAAGAGGAATCCAAAGAAAAAAATCCCATCGAAATCCGATGAAAAATAAAGATTTGACATATTTAGAAAAATTGCATTTTTGGCCCCTTTGACCCCTTGTAGCTCGGAAACGGTAAAACCTACAAAAAATCCGTTGACATACTGCTGAAAGCTTAGATCAAGAGGAATCCAAAGAAAAAAATCTCATTGAAATCCGATGAAAAATAAAAATTCTACATAATCTGCAAATTCGCAATTTTGGTCCCGTTCGGCCCCTCATAGCTGGGAAAGGAAACAAGTTACCAAAAATCTAATAGCCGAGTGCTGTATTAATTTTTCGCAAGGAATCCATTGAAAAAAACTGCATCAAAATCGGACTTAAAATAAAAAAATTATTTTTTTTGAGATTTGCCCCTGTTGGGCCCCATTTATCTTGTGAGTGGTACATGCTACGTGAAATCTGTTGGCATACTTCAGATTGGAAATTTCCTCAGGAGCACACTGAAACAAACCCCATCAAAATCCAATAAATAATAAAGATTCTACAGTCAAATATGTGAAAACACCTTATTTAACCCTTTTTTGGCCCCTAATTCTAAAATGGGTGGGGCAAAAACCTAAAGGAAAAGAACGTTTCAAAAGAATAATCCAAGAAACATCATACTAAGATTTGCTGTCCACAGACACGAAAATACCTAATTTTACCCCTTTTTGGCCCCTTTTTTGCCTCTTTTTCAAAAACGGGTTGGGCATGGAACGCGAAATTAAAACCCGGGCTTAAGCTTGTGCCAACAAACATCATACTAAAATTTGATAACAATCCGTTCACTAGAACTAAAGTTATGCTGTCCACAGACGCCGACGCCAACGCCAGCGCCATACCATAATACGACCGCAAAATTTTTGCGGTCGTATAAAAAGTACGGGTCACCATGCTCTCTTTTTCTAGAATTGAGATCAAAGTGTTCTCATTTTTAGCTATTTTTACCTAAATTTACATAGAATATGGAAAGGCAATTTTTAGCGTAACAGAAGCTGTATTTTTGTGAGAAGATAGTTTATGATGTAATTTATTTGTTTCAATAAAAAAATATGCTTTTAACAGAGGTACTCTACAATGTTTCCGGATTAAACATTATTTACGGGAAAAGGGAGTTAATTCATGGCAAAGTAAATGAAATAGGACGTTTCACATTTGACATTCAATTATGACGTCAGAAAGGAGAAGCCGTCAAATTACTGTTCCAGCCCGAAAAATCAAACCTTTCCTGTATCTGACTCTTTATTTATCTTAAGTGTGATTGAATTGCGCAGCGCAATAGTGTCTATCTACCTTCAAGTAGAATCAGACACAAAACTAGAGCTGTTGCTGAATGGCAGCCTGTTATAGCCCCCCCCCCCCCCCCCCCCCCNCCCCACGAAAACCAGCAACCATATTCCTTAATGCACATCTTCAAGTGGTATACTTCAATTTTATAGCGTTTCATAAAAATCACAGAAGCCATTTAGGAGGACATCAGCTGACAAGCCCCCCCCTTTTTTCCAGAAAATATTCAAAATTGAACTATCTCCCCTTCAAAATTTCAAGAAGCGACCATATTACTTCATGCACATCTTCAGGTGATATACTACAACTGAGTAACGTTTCATCAAAATCCAAGTGGCCATTTAGATGGACATTCACTTGCAAAGGCTAATCACCCTTTTTTCCACAAAATATTCAAAGACGAATTATCTCTGCTTCAAAATTTCAAGCAGCCATCATTTTCTTAATGCATATCTTCAGGAGGTATAGTACCACTGTGTAACATTTCATAAAAATCTAAAAAGCAGTTTAGGTGCTGAAAAGGTACATGGAGGAACAGACAGACAGACAGATGGATGGAAGCACAAGGTTAATCCTATACACCCACCAACTTCTTTTGCGGGGGTATAATGAGTGAAGAAATTCATAGAGAGATAACTAACAGACATTTATTAGACTTAATGAGTCCTAATTATTTTCTTTACTCATTTACCAATTCCTATATCTGCCTCCTCTACATAGCTGCCAGGAAACCATCCCTCCTTATCCTTTATCTTTCCTTTCCACCATCCATTTCCTCTCTTCTCTATCAAGGTAACCACATCTCCAAGATCTAAACTAAGCTGGCTGTCATCTTGAGCAGTATATGGGTACAGAACATGGTAAAAAATATCTGTAAAATAAATTATTTTTGTTATTTTGAAATATATTGACAGCAGCTCACACCCATGGCAAAATATGGTGCTAAATGATACCTGATTGAAATATTGCTTAAGATTGTGAAATGAGCTTTTCTGTAAAATTAATTTGCTGACTACTGACAGCTGCATTCCTTTGCTTTATATTGCCACTTATTGTATACACTCTTCAATAAGGAAGATTTATACTAAAACTTGTTAATACTATTTACCGTAATTAGGAATCATTTGATTAAATCAAAACAGCAAATCCTCAGAATTTGCATACATTCAAAAAAGTTTTCCATGCAGATTTTCAGATTCATTAATTCTATATTTACCATGAATTAACCTGCTTAATTCCAATATCAACATACATGAATCTTATTTTTCACTGAAAAAAGCAGACTTATATACCCCTCTTGATAATAGTTAGTTACTTGACCAAAATAAAGAACTAGAGAATGTGTCTATAAGACATGGATGCCTCGCCAATAAATCTATTGCACAAATTTACACAAGTCAATCATTCATAAAATTAGTTTCCTCTTACTGAATTGTGATAAAATGCAAAATTTAACCAAAGTCATTCAACCATAAAATGTAGGTCATGGACACCCAATTGTTGGTGAAATGTGCAGATCTCTTTTAGATGAATCTTACAGTGAAATATCATGATGCTACAATACACAGATGTTGAGAAATAGACTTAAACGCAAAACTTAACTTAAGTCATTGAAGCGTAAAATGTAGGTCAAAGTCACCTGATTGTCAATGATTTGGGTAGTACTCATCAAGGCAATTAATTTGATGAAACTTCATTCTCTTATAGTGTGTAGTTGTTGAGAAATGGACTTTAACACAAAACTTAACCAAAGTCACTGAAGCGTAAAATGTAGGTCAAAGCCACCTAATTGTCAATGAGTTGGGTAGTACTCATCAAGGCAATTAATTAGATGAAACATCATTGTCTAAAAAAGGGAGGTTGTTGAGAAATGGACTTTAACGCAAAACTTAACCAAAGTCACTGAAGCATAAAATGTAGGTCAAAGCCACTTAATGGTCAATGATTTTGGTAGCACTCATCAAGGCAATTAATTTGATGAAACATCATTGTCCTATAATGTGTAGTTGTTGAGTAATGGACTTTAACACAAAACTTAACCAGAGTCACTCGAGCATGAAATGTAGGTCAAAGAGTCAAACTACCTAGTGAACTCTGTAGTACTATCAAATATCTACCTACTGGCCTATCATTATTGTTTTACCTCTTACAGTTTCTGAGAAATGTACTTAAATGCAAAACTTAACCAGACGTATGGACGTATGTATACCGTTGTACGGACGTTTAGACGGACGGAAGGACTGACAAGGGTAACACTATATGCCCCTTCCACATTAGTGGGCGGGGGATAAAAATGCCAATTTCAACTATAATATACAGAACTGCGACAAATTCATGGACCGAAATTGAAAATGTCCTCGAAATACAACAAACTGACTAAATCGTAAGAAAATGGTAAACCATCGTAAGGGTTTAGATTTCTCTGATTACTCTGAAAATAGTAAGCCTTAGGCCAAAACTGTAAGGGTAGGCAAGTCTGAAAAAGGATGTCACAATCTTACAATCATGCTCAAAGTGTTCAACAAGAGTTGTCAGAAGACAACATAGCTCGCCGGGGATTCCAGTGACTTCAATGCACAATAAATTCGAAAGTAATAAAAAGCTTTCTTCACAAGAAAGTTACATATCAAATCTAAACACCCTATCACTAAACAACTTAATTCTAGAAGCAAAGATAAAAGTTTTTAAAAAATTGCCCTCAGGGCAAGGTCAAGGTCAAAATGTCTACAAATATGGTACCATTGGAAAGCTCTCATCAAAAGAACGTCACATACCAAATATGAACACCCTACCACTAAGCAACTTAATTCTAGAAGTGAAGTTAAAAGTTTTTAAAAAAATGCCCTCAGGGCAAGGTCAAGATCAAAATGTCTACAAATATGGTACCTTTAGAAAGCTCTCCTCATAAGGAAGTTACATACCAAATATGAACTCCCTACCACTAAAAGCCTACCTTCTAGAGGCAAGGTTAAAGTTTTTTAAAAATTGCCCTTAGGGCAAGGTCAAGGTCAAAATGTCTACAAGTATGGTACCAAAAGAAAGCTCTCATCACAAGGATGCCACACACCAAATATCAACATCCTAGTTCTTCAGGTCTCCATCCCACAAGCCAGGTTAAAGTTTTGCTGACGCCGACGCTGACACCGGGGTGATGACAATAGCTCTCCGGACATTCGTCCCGACGAGCTAAAAAGTATGAAAGAATAAAGCATAAATATCATATAACAGATACAAAACACCACAACATTGTCCCATATATCAAATTTACAAATTTTGTATTCATGAAACGAACATGACCCTTCAATTTTAATATTTGTCATATTTTAAGAGGCATATTAAATCAAACAGGGGACATATGATCGGCAGTTGGTTTACCATTATTGCCCCAAAGTCATAAAAATTAAACTTAAACAGCAGATAATACATATCATTTGTTATATCAGTTTTATATGCTGTCATCCTCAAGGCTTTAATGACAATTTTTAATTATTATGATAATGAGAACATGAAAACAATGAAACAACAACAACACAAAATCATAAACACACACACATAACATAAATAAGAAACCATCAAAAAGATACCAGCAATTTGACAAGCAACAAAATACATGAAAGCTTACTGACAGTTTGGATAATGTAAAAAAACAAAAACAAACAAAAACAAAAAAAAAAACAAACAAAAAAACAAAAAACAAACAAGAGGCTCTCAAGAGCCTGTATTGCTCACCTGGACCATGGCTGACATAGATAAAAGGCATTTCCAATAGGAAAAACAAAACATAAAATTTAGTAGAATACTTTTTTTTTCTTAAATTACAGTATTTTTGTTTGGTTTCCATGGCAACCCAAAGATCCACCATACATTACAACCCATAACAGAACACTATTCAAAAAAAATTTGGGCAGGGGTTCCCCTTATAATCAAGGTAATACATGGAATTAAAACATTCAGACCACAATTCAAATAAAAATTCAAAAATTTGGGCAGAGGTTCCCCTTAAAATCAATAAGGCCAATGTAAAAACTATGTTCCAGATGGTGGCCACCTTGGATGAGGTACAGACCTGCCAGATACATTTTTAGGACGGGACCACCTAAGCACCATTGTGGGACCATTGTGGCTTAGTTTGGTTCTAATTGGTCTAGTAGTTTCTGAGAAGAGGATCTTTGAATGTATATTCCATAGGGTCCAATGTTAAAAACTATGTTCCCACTGGCGGTCATCTTGGATGAGGTATGGACCTTCCAGATACCTTTTTAGGAAGGGAGCATGTAAGAGCCATTGTGACTAAGTTTGGTTATAATTGGACTGGTAGTTTCTGAGAAGATCTTTGAATGTCTTTGCCATAGGGTCCAATGTCAAAACTATGTTCCACTGGCACCCATCTTGGATGAGGTACAGACCTGCCGGATATTTTTTGGATGGGACTATCTAAGGACCATTGTGGCTTAGTTTGGTTATAATTGGACTGGTAGTTTCTGAGAAGAAGATCTTTGAATGTCTTTCCCATAGGGTCCAACGTTAAAACTATGTTCCCCCCCGGCGGCCATCTTGGATTAGTTACGGACCTGCCGGATACCTTTTTAGGAAGGGACTATCTAAGGACCATTGTGATTAAGTTTGGTTATAATTGGACTAGTAGTTTCTGAGAAGAAGATCTTTGAATGTCTTTCCTATAGGGTCCAATGTTAAAACTATGTTCCCTGCTGGCGGCCATCTTGGATTAGGTACGGACCTGCTGGATACATTTTTTAAAGGGGACCACCCAAGGACTATTGTGACCAAGTTTGGTTCCAATTGGCAAAGTGGTTCCAGAGGAGAAGATCTTTGAATGAAAAGTTTACGACAGACGGACGGACAGATGACGGATGACGGACGCCAAGTGATGGCAAAAGCTCACCCTGGCATAGCCAGGTGAGCTAAAAACTAGAAAAACTGTGAGGAAGGATCCTTAATATCATGCCCCCCCCACTGCCCTGTTGAATTAAAGATTAAAAATCTAATCAAATTTTCAAATAGCTGGTGCACAATGGCAATATGTACTGAACATTCTGTGAAAGTTTCAGTGAATTTCATCAAGTGGTCTAGGAGGAGTTATCGCCACAAAGTAGGTACCAATGGTTGATGGACGAACAAATGGACACCATGATCACTATATACCGTCCGCTAAAGCAAGGGGTTTAAAAAAAATCATCTTTATCATATGTTTCAACTGTTTACCCCTTCCATGGGGGGCTGTAATATTCCAGACTGTTAATATATTTCATTTGAACAACCCTTACAGCTCCCAAAAACATACAGACACTTTTTTGTGCTTGTATCTTAGAAATGACTATTTCTTACAATATCACATATTGGAACATGACAATTTTACCAGTACTGGTTGCTGCAGCCATTTAATTGCATGCTTGAAATTTGAAAGTGCAAAAAAAATGCTCATTTTGGATGGGATGGGCTCCAGTTATGTGCAACCAGATGCAACACTACATCCCTTAAACTCCAAATCAATTTATAATGATAACATGCTACCATTTATATTCCTGATGAAAGTGTTAGTCCCTAAAGTTCATGCATCATTTCAATTTATGATACAAAAGTGCAAAATCATAAAAAATGCAAACTTTAAAAAACCTGAAAATAAACTCTACCAAACACTTTTTGCGGGTGCTACCAATATTTGGGGCTATTTGTATATGTTCCAAAGTGATATCATGAAGCCATTGTATACCTGATTATTTTCAGACTTGTTACATTTAATATGTCCTGGTTCATGAGAGGATTTCAAAGCATCAGACACAATTCATTTGCTGTTGTCTGGCCATACAATTTGACACAGGAAACAATAACGCTTTACAATTTCATTAAAATTTGCAAAATTAAAAGAAGAATTCAATCAATTTTCATTGTTTAATTGGATACATTGTGGTTTTACACGTAGAGTGACTGAATACTATGTATGCACATCTATGAATAAATATATGATATGAACACTGTGACAAAAAATGACAAATGTCAACAGAATAAATGTTTGTCATTATGACTACATTTCTACTTAAAAAAGACGTGAAGATGAAAAGTGAGAGTAAAAAACAAGAGTCATTACAGTGTAATTATAACTCCTGAGTTCTGTACCCTGAGATCTCTGTTTTTGTATAATTATCTTTTCTGTCCAAATCAACTTCAGATGGAGGTTATAACTGGTATGCTCAATACAGAGAGTGGATCAAATTGACTTAATTACAGAAAACATCATTATATCAAACCCTAATGAAAAATAGGACTTCAAGCTATTTATACTGGTTGATTCGAGACATTGGGCAATATGTGGTTATCAGCAAAGAAACAAAAACCAAAATATAAAATGTTGGAAATTTACAATGTAACAACATTTCAATACTGAATTTCCATTAATTTTCACAAAATCATCAAAATGTTGGAATTAAATGAACAATAGGAACTCAAGTCTTGTCAAGTATCACCTAGGAATCAAGACAAAACTGCAATTTGAAAGTTTTCTGAAAGTTTTCGGGTTAGGATTATGATATGAATTTATTTATGACACTTCTGTTTTGTACAATGGCTCCTTTGTGGTACTATATACACAATTTAATTAAATTTGGATGTCTTTACTTGCCAGTCTTCTTTTTACATCTCTTGTCCAAAGATACTAGTTTTACATATAGGGATTGTGAGTTTTTTTCAATTTTGAAACATCTGGGTACCAGGTTTAGTTCCTAGAAGTTGCATTTTTAACAATTATTATAAGAATCTATAAGGTAACAAGTGCGCAAATATTTACAATGCATTTTCCATAGGGGGGCTCCCCTGTTTGGCGATTATCTAAAAATAGACGATGGCTTTTTTCCGTCCCGTAGGTCCTGAAAATGATAAGTACTCATACAGATCTTTCGAATTCGAAAATAAAAAATGGGGGTCTATGCGGCGATTCTTGGTGTAAATTGAGGCTCAAAAAAGGGTATATTGAAAAAAGTAAAATATTTTTATGTCGACCAAATCCCCTAAAAGGTCAAATTTTCATCTCTGGGTTACATTGTTGAAATCAGATTTCCTATAAATCGAATTGTAATATGACATAGTATTCTAATTTAAAACTTTTAATTTTATTATCCACCAATCATAGGAGTTGTAGTGCTTAATACTGAATACAGCTTTGGGTTCAAAACTGGATCCCTGTTCGAAAGTCAATATTTGCGCACTTGATACCTATAGCATATATTTATAAACGTGAAAACGTGACATGTCCTATATTTTTAGCAAGTCACACACCAAAGAACATAATTCGACGGCATTTCATTAAAGTGTCACCTCTTTTGATTTTTAGAGCTTTATTTCCCAGAGGTCACCCCTGTCAGAAAAATGCAGAAATTTTTTTCTCGTTTTTAAGATATGTCGGCGTCATTCTATAACATATTGAATTAAAATGAAATTGAAGCCACGATCATATGCAGATAGTAGAAGGTCATCCATGTTGGTAACAAAGTCGTTCAATTTTATTGGAGTGTACCCATATTTGGAAGCTGAAATAATAAATCGGTCAATTTTATCAAAAATGGCTTATTTGAAATAGACTATAGCCATAGAAATAGCCTAAATACCTATCACTTTGACCAAAAACAATAACAATCCACTTACAATGATGAATGACATGCCAAATAGTTTTACCTAACTGTTTGCCATATTAGGCAAAAAGTGAAGTTTCAAGTGCCGCTAAATTTTGAAATTTTTACCAAAAAATTAATTTTGAAAATATGCAATTTTTCAAAAATTAATGCATTCAAAAATATGAAATACACTAATAAAGCTTCTCACATTTGTTCCGAAGCGATACAACAGGCATATAACCTATCTGCTTCTGTCAACTCAAAATAATAAATTTTCACAGAAGCCTACCCCCCTTTTCTTGTGATTTTTACCATACATGAAGAAACAGACTATAATTCCGGAAGTACGATATGCACAAACTTTTATTCGGTCAAAATTGCAAATCTATTTAAAATCCAGTGTTGTAGTACCATTCAATACACAAGAATACAGAAAAACGTGAAACACCCATTTTTGCTATAGGTTACAAGTGCGCAAATATTTACAATGCATTTTCCATAGGGGGGTTCCCCTGTTTGGCGATTATCTAAAAATAGACGAAGGCTTTTTTCCGTCCCGTAGGTCCTGAAAATGATAAGTACTCATACAGATCTTTCGAATTCGAAAATAAAAATGGGAGTCTATGCGGCGATTCTTGGTGTAAATTGAGGCTCAAAAAAGGGTATATTGAAAAAAGTAAAATATTTTTATGTCGACCAAATCCCATAAAAGGTCAAATTACCATCTCTGGGTTACATTGTTGAAATCAGATTTCCTATAAATCGAATTGTAATATGACATAGTATTCTAATTTAAAACTTTTAATTTTATTATCCACCAATCATAGGAGTTGTAGTGCTTAATACTGAATACAGCTTTGGGTTCAAAACTGGATCCCTGTTCGAAAGTCAATATTTGCGCACTTGATACCATAAACACCAGGATGAGGGTCAGACAGAAAAATCACAGACAACCAAGGATAAGATTTCAAGTACTTGAATAAAGGTTGCTGAGACTGAGATGCTAGAAATCATACCCGAAGGTGTCTGAAATTTTTTTTGCCTGACACTCTCACTGGTGTTTTATTTATTTTTTCTCTCTCAGCATCCAAAGAATCAAACAAATTACTGTCGACACACCATTGTTGACATCAGTGTATTAATGCATAAAGCATGGAGCATGTGTCCAAGTCAGGGCTTATTAGGTTGCCAACGATTTAAGCATTTGCGGTGTGTTTTAATTCAAATTTTGTCTTTCAACGGCAGTCAATATTCTATTTAATTGTTTTAAATTATATACTTTTTCGATTCATGTAGTTAAGTCGAGTGCATTGTTATGACTAGAAGTACTGTGGTCCGCTGGGCCACAAATGAATACCCCTGCTTCCAAAGTGTAGTACAATTCTTTAAACAGTTGTCCAGATCCAATTTGAAATCGTCCCCACTCATACAAGCCAAGAAAACAGGAAGTGGTAATACAGCAGAGCTGAAAACACCTTAGTTAGTTATAGTTAAACATCAAAGAATCGGCAAAAAGGAAGTGCATTCACAACAGACCTGTAAATGACTCACACATTACAACTCGTTATTATAAAGCTCCAGTCCAAATTTGTAATCATTCCTACTTATAGAAGCCAAAAAAACTGTGACCAAAAATTCTCATCCATAGAGGGTTCTAGTAAACTTCAACATATTGGCAAACAGGAAGTGGTAATACGGCAGACCTCAAAATAGCTAACACCTTTCAACTCACTATTATAAAGCTCCAGACCAGTTTTGAAATCATTACCACTCATACAATTCAAGTTAACTGCGACGAAAATATCTCATCCATAGTGTGTTATAGTAAAACTTCAACATATCTGCAAACAGGAAGTAGCAACATGGCAGACCTGAAAAAAGCTTACACCTTACAACTCATCATGATCAAGCTTATGACCAAATATGAAATGATTCCAACACATACAAGCTGAGAAAACTGTGACAAAAAATGTGTGACGGCTGGAGGGACGAAACGGACGAATGGACGGACGGACACTGCCATCACTATATACCCGCCGCTTATTCAAAGCAGGGGTTGAACAAAATATTGGCAAGAGTAAATGAGTGTAGCTTGTCTTACACTCCCTGTGTTAGACAAGAAAATTTTGCATCGTGAAAACAATAGATTCCCTTGTCCAGGGTGGGAGAAATTGTTATTTCAAAGCAAAAGATGTCATGTTTTTGCAGGAAACATCTTTGAATTGACTTTTTATTGTGAATTCTCAGGGAGTCACATGACAATATGCACTGACCCTAATGCTTACAATCCTACCGAGGTAGATCACAATCAGAGGGGCATCACTATAGTCACCATGTTTATACAAAAACATGGAGTAACATCATATCTGGATTCAACATCGTTCTTTATAGGAAAAATTATTTTGAAATTTTTGACATTCACTGATTCAGTTTGGCTGTATTACTTATTCTTCATTAATATCATTGCAAAAATAAAATCAAAGCATGGAATGCTGTTAAGGCAGGTTCCTGGGTATTCCAGAAGTTCTGTAATTATTACTGTTTTGCTGAAATCTTGACATTTAATTTTTTCAAGAATTAAAATCCGAAATTTTCCTTCCCGGTTTAGGTTGTCTTTTCGGTTTTTATATGGGTTGTTGGCAATTTATTTAAAACTCTATTTATTTACATTTCATTGTCTTGCTCCTCTTTGTTGGTATACATACATGTAAGTATTCCAAAGTACAAGCCCGAGTACAAGTGTAACACTCGGTGGCTTAATTAATGTTGATATTTCCTATTTTGTCACTTCCTCTCTCAAGCCATCTAGTTCTTAAGTTTCATTATTTTTGCATATGATTAAATAACTCAATAACGAAGTCACTGTAAATTTACTATCTACATATGGGCATTTCGACAACTTATGTCTCATCAGTGCAAGCTACTGAGAATGGTAGGTTGTGCTCAGCTACAAATAACAAAACACCGAAGTTACTGTGAATAATGTAAACAGAATTTCAGCATTTTGAGTCCGAAGTCGAGCACTACGTTTGTGTCCCTCTGTTTCTCTATGGCGAACAACGTCATTTCATCCTCCGTGCACTAAGGCAAAGGTTATGCCACACAACAGAAACACTGCGTGTATATATTTATCACTCTTGCTCAAAAAGTCCATCTCTTTTATCCATTTATTTTGGAATTTTGAATTGTATCTACCCTTTTCGCGGAGGCAACGCCATTTTGTCGTTAATACACAGCTGATTCGTGTTCTCGCGTAATCTCGTTAGGCGGGATGTGAATGGAACAGCCTTTGTTTACCTCGCAGGGTGTGATTGGAACAGCCAATGTTTACTTCCGGTGTAACGGAAAAATATTTTTGAGAGAAAATTTTAATATCGGGAGCTTTCAGAGGCATATCGGTAGACGTGAGAAAATGCCTGAAAAATTGCATGCTAAGTAATGGAATGATCCTGCCTTGCGCTAGACAATCATGTTGAGCTAGCTAGTCAATCTGCAGGAAAAACATATCACACAACTAGATTCCTAACCACACAATCTTTGTTCTCAGAAGAAGCAATACCAAAGTCTTGCATTTGACAATTAGGAATATAACCCAGTATCATCCCATAATGATCCACGATTGAACGGAGAATGTTACTGAGGCTACCTACTGGATTTTGATTTCGCCAACAAGATTCAGCTATCTATTTATATCCTTAACATTTTTTAAAACAAACTTCATGCATTTTATGTACTAATTGTCAAATAATGTATTTAATTTATCCAAACAATTGCTTTCATTTAACAAGATACACTATGTTACAATTACTGGATTAAAACCTGTCGTCACAGTGACAAAGTGGTGACATCAATCAAACTTAATCTGATGAATAATTCTGGTACATACCTTCCTAGAAAACAACAAAACAAAAACAAAACACTGATTTCTTCACTGCTCTGATTATTACAAAAATCTTAGTGAATTGGCAGAAATAACATATAGACCTTGAAGATATAACCTTTGGAACACCTATAAATGTTTTTTCCTGAATTTATTTGAAAGATCTGATATTCTTAGGCTAAACAACTTCTATCATACTGAAATTCTGAGAAAATGTAATGTGTAATGTCACAATGAATTAGCATTAGAAGAACACAATTTACTGTATAAATTCATTGCATAACAACTGGCATTTTAAGTTATTATTTGTGATAAGCTGCAGATATTTGAGCACTGTTTAGCCATCTATTTTGTCTGTAATAGTGATATAATGCATTAGATGATTATGATAAAAGCTACTTTTTCATTTTAAAACATATTTTGAACTGTGTGCAAAAATGTCACATAACATTCTAATCCCTGTATGTCCCTAAAGTATTCATTTCAATTTCTGAACATTCCTGTTATATTAAGAAAATTCAGGATGAAACAAGTAATTGTTTTTAAAGGATCTTTCCTTACACCACTCCTGTAAATTTGATTGAATTTGCTTTAGTGGTCTCTGAGGAGATGATGAAAATGAAACTAAAGGCTCTCACCAGCCTGGATAGCTCAACTGTCCAATAGCTGACAGATAGTCCAAATGTTTAGGGGTCTCATTTTATAGTATGTCAATAGCCCTTGATTTTGTGCCCAATGTTTAACAATATACCATGCTGGCGACCATCTTGGACCTGATGAGATCTTACCAGACAACATTTTTCAAAGTGGACCAACAAAGGACTATTGTGACCAAAGTTGGTTCCAATAGGAAAAACAGTTTCAAAGGAGATCCTTTAATGTGTTTTTCTGCAGGGTTCAATGTAACTTTAGCTAAGTTCTTATGGCTGATACATACCATAGAAATAACTTGTAAATGAACAGATGAACGATAAATGTGAATTCAGTAAACCCTACTGATCAGGACAGCACTTTTATAAAAGCTTTATCAGGGATAAAAAGGATTAAAATGCTTTACAACCGTAAAAGAGGTCTGGAAATACAGATGAAAATGTAGATATATAGAATGGAGTAAATCTTTATACCCAATGACTCCTGTGGGCTTCTGTAGGAAGCAGTGCAAAATCACATCTTAAAGAACTTCAGAATTCCAAACAGAAAAACAAGCCTTGGGTTATATAAGTAAACATTTAAGTTTTGTTTCTGCATGTACTGGAAATGTGTCAAATTTTCTTTTAGCTTAGTGGTATGTAAATGATTGATACAGGTAGTTGAGTACATGAAATGTGATTTGAATATTAGTTTGTTACTAAAATCAACAGTAAAAAAATATATGATGTAATAGTAATCAGATAACCAGAGGCTCCCAGGAGCCTGTATCGCTCACCTGGTTTTAAGTTGCCACAATCAAGCTAACATTGTAAGTTATACAGTTGAACTTCAGTCCCTCAAACTTTGGTAGTTTGAACACCACCAATATTTTGAACTGTATTTTAAGTCTCATCATGTTTTACTCTATTTCTTTGTTGGGCTTTTTTGACAAAAGCGTTCTTGCTAAGGACCACTTTCGACACAAGTTTTGAAGTTGAGACATCATTTTGTAAATGGCAGTCAACGACAATTTTCAACACCATATTTTTAAGTTACGACATCAATATCTATTTGGAAACCAAATTTCTTTGAAATCAGACTATGTTGAATTTTCCTGCCTTTTTATGTGGCCATTTTGAAAATGCCGCTCAACAAACATTATTTTCAAATCCGGTTTTGAAGTCCCAACATCAATATCTATTTGGAAACCAAATTTCATTGAAATCAGACAATGTTGGATTTTTCCGCCTTTTATGGCGGCCATTTTGAAAATGGCAGTCAACGAACAGTTTTGAAGTCGCAACATCAATATCCATGTGGAAATCAAATTTTCTTTGAAATCAGACAATGTTGAATTTTCCCACCTTTTTTGGCAGTCACTCTTTAAATGGCTGTAAGTGAACAAATTTTAACATCAGTTTTGAAGTTGCGTCATCAATAACTATTTGGAAATCAAGTTTCATTGAAATCGGACAATGTTGAAATTTCCTGCCTTTTTTGGCAGTCATTTTGAAAATGGCAGTCAACAAACAATTTTCAAATCCCGTTTTGAAGTCGCAACATCAATATCTATTTTGAAACCAACTTTCATTGAAATCGGACAATGTTGAATTTTCCCAACTTTTTGGGTGGCTATTTTGAAAATGGCGGTAAATGAACACTTTTCAACAACAGTTTTGAAGTTGCAACATCAATATCTATTTGGAAAGCAGACAATGTTGAATTTTCCAGGTTTTTTTGCAGCCATTTTTAAAATGCCGGCCAATGAACAATTTTTAACGTTGGTTTTGAAGTTGAAACATCAATTCCTATTTGGAAACCAAATTTCATGGAAATCAAACAATGTTGAATTTTCCCGCCTTTTTTGGTGGTCATTTTGAAAATGGTGGTCAATGAACACTTTTGAACACCACTTTTGAAGTCCCTACATCAATATCTATTTGGAAACCAAATTTCATTGAAATCGAACAATGTTGAATTTTCCCGCCCTTTTTAGGCGGCCATTTTGAAAATGGTGGTCAACAAACAATTTTAAATACCAGTTTTAAAATCCACACAGCATGGCAAACATTTTATCAATTTACATTTAATCTTCATCTTCTATAGTTTGGGAAATAAAAGACAAAAAATGTGAAACTTTTGAAAATTCCGTGGAAAAAGGGCAATAACTCCTACAAGGGTTTTTGAATTCTCTTCAAAATTTCAGGGTTGGTAGATCTTGATATGCTGAACCTTTTTGCAATATACACTTGACCTCTATCTGTTACACTTTTTGAAATAAAAAATGCACAAATTTTGAAAATTTTAGGGAAAAGGGCAATAACTCTAAGACAGGTTTTCGGATTTTTTTCAAAATTGCAGGGCAGGTATATCTTGCTATGCTGATCACTTTTACCCCTATGTCAGATTTTTTATATCTGTAACGGTTTTTGAATTATTTGCAAAAAACAGCAATTTGCCCCTATGTTATATTGCTAGTAACAGCAGCCATGTTGTTTGGTCTTCGGACTAATCGAACACAATTTTGAAACTGCATACCCTGGTGATGCTTCAGGCCAAGTTTGTTTACATTTGGCTCAACAGTTTCAGAGGAGAAGATTTTTGAAATTGTTGACAGACGACGGATGCAAAGTGATGGCAAAAGCTCACATGGCCTTTTAGGCCAGGTGAGCTAAAAAAAAAGCTTCAGAAGAGAAAGTCAAAAAAAGAAAAAGAAAAATTCAAAATAATCCGATTTCCTGACTTTTAGTAATAAATTCCAGAATAACATGCTGACTTTATATTTTATCATAACATCAAGATTTTAAAAAAGATTGAATATAGTCATGCATTAGTTATCATTACAATCACTACATAGGGTGAATGTAGACACAACATAATTCTGCCACAGCTTAGTAAAAGCATCTTACAGCACACAATTATTCCTGTAAATCTTGGGTGTTTTTCATAAATTTTAAAATTGAGATTTTTGTGAGATACTCCAGTCATTAATGTTCCTGTAATTTTGTCCTATTTCAGACAATAAAGCCTATTATGGCAAGAAGGGTCGATAAGTCTCGTCATGTGACACCAAAAATTCACTTCAATGTTATATGGCCCAGTGTTAATATATCTTAGATAAAGTGTTGACTCTCAAGAGCCTAGAAAGCTCACCTGAACCATGGCTGATATAGTTAGTCCAAAAAGCATCAATTTTAAAAGGGTCTCATTATTTAGAACATCAACAGTATTTCATGCCTTTGAAGGAAACAGAAAAAACATTTGTCCTTAGATGATAGAAATGTCTTGTGAACTGTTGCCTGAAGCCAGAGTCAGAGGGCAACAGTTTGAAAGTCATTTCAATCATCCAGGACCCCCGGGGGTCTCAACCTATACTTTTAGGTACAGACAAACGGCTGAGATTTTCAAAACACCCCCATTCATATATTCAATATTTTGGATTACCATACCCATGCATATATTTTCGTTGAAAATCCAGACTCAATCAAATATTGAGATCTATTTATGTTTTGTTGTTGCCAGTGCAAATACTGCACACTGTTTACAGTTAGGTAAATTTTTATTACATTTAATCTCAATAATTAAGATTAAATGTAACACAAAGATGATTGTAATAATGTTATGTCAAATTATCTATCCATTGACATAACAGATTTATGAAAATTGCACCCCATTAATATATTTGACTTGTCAAAAAAGTGACCTATTCCAGCAGTATGTCTGTGTATACCAATATATAGGAAAGAGACACCCCCCCCCCCTGTCCAGGACAATAGTTTTACAATTTGTGAAACAGGCATGATATTACGGTTTTATTTACTTATACAAACAACAAGAGGCTCTCAAGAGCCTGTATCGCTCACCTGGCCCTTGATCAACATAAACATTTTATGTTAAAGAGCCCTTATATATAATTAAACTGTAAATCCAATATCCCTGATTAGTTAAAGGGGAGAATACCTCTGTCAGTTTCACATTGGACCCCATGGGAAACACTAAGTTCCCCACTGGCTGTCATGTTGGATATCGCACTGACCTGAAAAACACCTTTTTGCAAGGGACCACTCAATGACTATTGCGGCCAAGTTTTGTTCCAATTGGCTCAGTACATTCAGAGGAGAAGTTTCCCATAGGGTCCAATGTTAAAACTATGTTCCCCAGTGGCGGCCATGTTGGATATAGTGCGATCCTGAAAACACCTTTTTTGCAAGGGACCACCCAAAGAACTATTGTGACCGAGTTTAGATCCAATGGGCTCAGTAGTTTCTGAGAAGAAAAATCTTTGAAAGTGTTTTCCCATAGGGTCCAATGTTAAAACTATGTTTCCCGCTGGCAGCCATCTTGGAATTCGTGCAGACCTTAAAAACACTTTTTTGTAAGGGATCACCCAAGGACTATTGTGGCCAAGTTTGGTTCCAATTGGCCCAGTAGTTACAGAGGAGAAGATCTTTGAAAGTGTTTCCCATAGGGTCCAATGTTAAAACTATGTTTCCCCCTGGCGGCCATCTTGAATATCGCGCTGACCTGAAAAACACATTTTTTGCAAAGGACCACCTAAGGACTATTGTGGCCAAGTTTGGTTCCAATTGGCCCAGTAGTTTCAGAGGAGAAGATCTTAGAATGTGTTTTCCCATAGGGTCCAATGTTAAACTGTATCCCCCGCTGGCAGCCATGTTGAATGTAGCACAATCCTGAAAAACACCTTTTTGTAAGGAACCACCCAAAGACTATTGTGGCCAAGTTTGGTATCAATTGGCTCAGTAGTTTCAGAGAAGAAGATCTTTCAAAATGTTTTCCCATAGGATCCAATGTTAAAACTATGTTTCCCGCTGGCGGCCATCTTGAATATAGCACTGACCTGAAAAACACCTTTCTTGCAAAGGACCACCTAACGACTTTTACGGCCATGTTTGGTTCTAATAGGCCCAGTAGCTTCAGAAAAGAAGATCTTTGAATGTGTTTTCCCATAAGGTTCAATGTTAAAACTGTGTCCCCCTCTGGCGGCCATGTTGATTGTAGCGCAATCCTGAAAAACACCTTTTTTATGAGGGACAACCCAAAGACTATTGTGGCCAAGTTTGGTACCAATTGGCTCAGTAGTTTCAGAGAAGAAGATCTTTGAAAATGTTTTCCCATAGGGTCCAATGTTAAAACTATGTTCCCCGCTGGCAGCCATCTTGGAAATTGCGCAGACCTAAAAACACCCTTTTTGTAAGGAACCACCCAAAGAACTATTGTGACCGAGTTTGGATCCAATGGGCTCAATAGTTTCTGAGAAGAAAAATCTTTGAAAGTGTTTTCCCATAGGCTCCAATGTTAAAACTATGTTTCCCGCTGGCAGCCATCTTGGAATTCGCGCAGACCTTAAAAACACTTTTTTGTAAGGGATCACCCTAGGACTATTGCGGCCAAGTTTGGTTCCAATTGGCCCAGTAGTTACAGAGGAGAAGATCTTTGAAAGTGTTTCCCATAGGGTCCAATGATAAAAGTATGTTTCCCACTGGAGGCCATCTTGGAAATCACACGGATCTAAAAAACACCTTTTTTTGTAAGGGACCACCCAAGGACTATTGTGGCCAAGTTTGGTTCCAATTGGCTCAGTAGTTTCAGAGAAGAAGATCTTTGAAAGTGTTTCCCATAGGGTCCAATGTTAAAACTATGTTTCCTGCTGGCAGCCATCTTGGAAATCAGGCGGACCTCAAAAAAACACCTTTTTTTTAAGGGACCACCCAAGGACTATTGTGGCCAAGTTTGGTTCCAATTGGCCCAGTAGTTTCAGAGAAAAAGAATTTGAAATGTTTTTTTTTCCATAGGGTCCAATGTTAAATTTTGGTCAGAGCTAGTGGCCATCTTGGATGAAGTACAGACCTGACCGACATAATTTTTAAAAGGGACCACCCAAGGACTATTGTGGCCACGTTTGGTTTCAATTGGCCCAGTGGTTTCAGAGGAGAAGATCTTTGAATGAAAGTTTACGGACGGACGACGGACGCAAAGTGATGGCAAAAGCTCACCCTGGCATAGCCAGGTGAGCTAATAAAAACAATATTGCCTATAAAAAAATTCTACACTGGTAAAATTTGAATTATGTTTGACTTGCACAATTATTTTGCACATTGAACAGTTTGTCAGATAACCAATTAAAAATCAACCATTTCACTTGATGTTAAAATTTTTCAAGAAAATAGTTACAAATGTTACATATGAAAAATTGCAACTATAAGTAAATAAACCTTATTATTATATTTGTACTTTTGTTTCTATGTATAAAGTATAGATTGCACAGTTGATCATGATAAATCATCATATTGCATGCTAACTTTGATTGAGGTTTACAGGCCACACCCCTTTAACACCTACAATAGATATACCATGCCCCATTTGTTTGTCACCAATGACTTAAAACATGTCAATCAAATATAATAAAAAAATTATGGCACTTCAATACTCAATCAATATGGGGTTTAACCCTTTCCCTACTGGAGCAAATGTGGCCGTTTCCGTATTTTCATTTCTTTGCAAATTTATGCAAATTATATGCAAATGAAGGGATGCTGGATAAAGTTAATGCTATCATCATATGCTCATTTGGGGGAGGATGGCATGGGAGGAAAATTGGGGTGAGGTGGAGGGGGAGGGTGGTGGGAAAACGCCCACCCCTACCAAAAATCTGCATTTTTTCATGTTTTTATGGAACAAAAGTCAACCTAGATAGCCGGAAGTGACGTCATATGTGTATTTCATTGCATGACTAGCTAGAACTATTTCACCTGTCCTTTGTCTGAACCAATGACTGTGATTGGTTGGCAAATACAATTTATGGAGAAATATACGGAAAACTGGTAAAGACAAAATTCCTTGATTTCTATATTTTCAAATTTGCTGAGCCTTAGTTTCTTCCTGGTTGCAAAACCTCCTTCAGCATAAGTGTGTATATGCTTCTGGATCAATTTTCTATACTATCCAGCAAAAAACTTGAAATTCCGAACTCTTTCTCCCATTTGAAATAATCTTCAATGTTACCGACCCCCCTTAAATTTCAGGCAAATTTCTGTTTTTGGTTGTTGAGACGAACAGAAACGGTTTTAATTTCCACAAATGGTGCATTAAAATTAACTACTAATATCAGTTGTGAACTATTGCTATTAAGCTACAGAAAAAACACAAAAGGTTAAGAATTCAGATGTATGGAGGGTTGTGGTGGACATAAATATCTGCACAGTTAGCATGACGAGATAAGGCGTCACCGGTAGGGAAAGTGTTAACGGAGCACAAAAGATGTTGTTATACCTCTTAATACATTTTTTCTATATAGCCGTATTACATAAAATAATTAGCATTTGGTCTGTTTTTTATCAATTTGTGTCGGAAAAGACTTGCCGGTCAACAGTTTTTGAAGTATTGCCCGCCGTCCTTCATTCCACTGGATAACGACGTCACATGATTACGCATGATGTCAGCTGTTCCCATGGAGGTATAACAAAACAGTTATAGACTGGTTTCTCTGACAACAGCTATTTTGTTAGACCGTCATACCAAACTGTTGCCCTCAGGATATCGGCCACTTGCAACAGTTCGGTCTTTGGGTCTAACAACACAGCTGTTGTCCGGTCAATAACTGTATAATATTGAACTTGGGGTAAACCCTGGGTCAATATTACTTTATTGCTCCATTTAACCCCATATTGATCTCGTGGAAGTGCCATAATTGTATAATATTATATGGCCTGACATTAATCTATGTTAATAATACAATCAATTCCTAGAACTTTGTAAGACATTGTTTTTTTATTCCTCAGACTTGCTTCTCTGATAATTTAAAAACTGTTTACAACAACAAAATTAACAGCATCCTTCTTAAAATTGGGCATTTCAGAACCATTACAAAGCAAAATGAACAGAAAAAAATAAAAGCACAAATAAAATATATAAACAACAATAAATAAGAAATCAACATTTATAGCTATATACCTATTCTATATTTCTTTTTCCTTGTCCAATCTGTAGTAAATGTATACATTCTTTAAATCTTGGAAATTTTTTTGGGAAAGAGCTATTTTCTTTCATTTCATAAAAAAGAAATAATCATGAAATTTTCACATCACATAAGTTGTCGGTGAATCCAAGGAAAGAAATCATAAAAACAAAGCCTCATTCACAAGTTTTAATTTACTTGAAAAATTTAAGAAATGTATTCTACCTCCCCTCTTTAATGTTGTAAGGCATATTTAATCTCTGTGAGTAGATCTTTGAAAAATTAACTTTATAATAGCTCCAAACGTTGTAATGAACCAACAATCATTGCAATAGCGCAACTTGCACTTCTCAAACAAACTGGCTAATTCAAATTTCACTACGATACAACAAAGACCCGTATATCTCAAATAATATTCTACAGTACTGGTAAGTGGCTAAGTGGCTAAACTTCATTTGTATAAATTATGTATTGCAAATCCTACGAGATGTTGCTGACTTATTGTATGTAAGTAGGCTATACTGACCTTTCTTTGATTTTTCTATCTTTGGAGATTCAGATACTGTGTCTAAAACTGAGTCAAATGTCGGTGCATACGATATATCTCCTCTGTTACTGGCCCACAGGTCACCAATCTGTACTGTTTCAACTGTCTGCTGCTGTAAATATAGTCTCTAAATAATAAGAACACAACATAATCTTTAACCTTGCACAGTTTGTTTTGGCCCATTTATGGATTAGAACATTGTAGAACAACTTTATTTTAATAAGATAATCATTCATTAAGTTTGTACGGGATGCTGCCAAGTACATCATTAAATATTTCACAAAGGATTTTCTTAACTGATATCCTAGTATCTCCATTTTGTAAGATATTATTACAGTAGAACTTTGATGGCTGGCACTGCAATAGCTCGAACACCATGGATGTCTCGAACCCATTTTCTGGTCCCTTTGTTCAAGTCTGAACATAGTTCTACCTCAATATCTCAAACACCCCTCTAGGTCGAACTGTGTTCATTGGTCCCTTGTGTGTTCGAGCCATCGAAGTTCGACTGTAGTATTCAAACTTCTGGTTATAGTTTGTTGAAAGTCTATAAACTGTTGTTTCATTTGATTTCTTTCTTTTTATACATTTGTTTTCTAGTTTGACCAAAGATAGCTGTTGTTTGTAAGAGTACTTGCCCCTTGTTTTTATAGTTTCAGAGTCTTGAATCTATTGCCATATTAGAACATAAATATAGCACTGTTTGACAGCAAGCAATTAAATGAACTCAAACTGGTGCTGAGGGTTGTCTAGAAATTACTCTGAGATAAAAAGATTATCCCAGTCAGGGATTCTAAGAATGGTGCTGAGGGTTGTCTAGAAATTACTCTGAGATTAAAGATTATCCCAGTCAGGGATTCTAAGACTGAAGATTCAAAAAGGCTGGTTTCAGTCTTGGTTGGTCATTGAAAAGGGGCCAATTCCGAATACCCTGACAATTTATGGAATACAAAATCAGGAATTTCCAATCAGGTTGGTCTGGGGAAAAGGTGCAAGTTGGCAAAGGAATGTTGCCTAGACCAAACCAGGAAATGAAACCAGACCATCCAGATCATCTCAAGACCTTAACTACGCCATAACAGGACAAACCCCAGGACAAACCCAAAAGTAAAAATTTCAAGGGGTATCCTCCATGCAGAAGGTTCTCATGGCTGCTTCTGTGAGTCTTTAATTATATTTTACTATTTCTACCCCTATGACTATAGCAGATACAACAAACGTTAATTGTATAAAAAGTATCATTGATCAGAAGTTATCCCATGCCAGGTGTATACCATAGAACTGATTGTACATCTGTTTATATAAACAATAATAATTTGGTGAGTCAATATTGTGATCTGTATTATCTGATATTAATCACTAGTGATCAGATGATTATAACTGTTGCTGCATAAGTACACTTTCCATACCATGAACAACTGATGTAAAATATATATGGGACAATCTGGCCAAATAAACACATGTAGTTGCATTTTGGAAAAATTATGCAACCTTAAGGTAGATAGACACTGTTACGCTGCGCAATTCAATCGCGCATTAGAAAAGTAAAGAGTCGGATATGGGGTAGGTTTGATTTTCCTGCCGGAACAGTAATTTGACTGCTTTTCCTTTGTGACATCATAATTGAATGACAGATGTGAAACTTCATATTTGGTTTATGTTGCCGCGAATTAACTCCTTTTTCCCTTAAATAATGTTTAATCTGGAAACTTTGTAAAATATCTCTGTTAAGAGCATGGTGACATATACATTTCTTTATTATAACCAATAAATTACACCATAAACTACCTGTTCACAAAAATACATCAAATTCTCATGGATAAAAAGTTCATTTTTATTTAAGCTAAAAATTGCCTTTCCATATTTTCCCCTTGCATTCTATGTAAATTTAGGTGAAAAAATAGCTAAAAACTAGAGGCTCAGAGACTGAGCCTGTATCGCTCACCTGACAAAACGCTTCTATGCCATGCATGACCAAAAATGATCATGTTTTTTACCAATGGGGTATAGTGTTTAGGTATGTTCTCAATAAGCACAAGTGTGTTTTGTCTGATCCTATTGAAATGAGTAATTTTTGCAAAGGACCTTCTATACATTAAGTATAATTTGCTTTAATTGTTTTGAGAGAAGATGATGAAAAGGATGGTTTTCTCATACTGGGCTCAACTGTTAAACTACCGGTATGTTCTGTACACTTGAGGCAATGTTTTTTGTCGGATTGATATGAAATGTGCAATTTTTGTAAAGTACCTTCAGTCATCATTCCTGTAAAGTTCGGTTGAATTTGCTTCATTGGTTTCAGAAGAGTAGATGAAAATGTGATTTTCGATAAACTATGTTCCATGCTGGCAGCCATGTTTTCTAACGGATTGTAACGAAATGAGTAATCTTTGTTAAAGACCTTCTATTCATCCTTCCTGTAAATTTTGGTTGAATTTGCTTCTGCAGTTTCAAAGGAAAAGATGAAAATGTGATTTTTCCCATCGGGTCCAATGTTAAACCTAAGTTCCACACTGGCAGCCATGTTGTTTATTGAATCAGAACAAAATGAGCAATCGTTGTAAAGGACCTTCCATACATCATTCCTGTTAAGTTTGGTTGAATTTACTTCAGTTATTTCAGAGAAGAAGATGAAAATTTGATTTTCCCATAGGGTCCTATGTTAAACCATGTTCCGTCCGCCATGTTTTTCATCAGATCGGAACGAAATGAGCAATCTTTGTTGAGGACCTTAAGTACATCATTCCTGTAAAGTCTGGTTCAATTTGCTTCAGCCTTTTCAGAGCAGAAAATGGAAATGTGATTTTTCCCATAGGGTCCAATTTTAAACCAAAGTTCAGCGCTGGTGGCCATGTTTTTTATCATATCAGAACGAAATGAGCTATCTTTGTAAAGGACCTTCCATATATCATTCCTGTAAAGTTTGGTTGAAATTGCTTCAGTGGTTTCAGAGGAGTAGATGAAAATGTGATTTTCCCATAGGTCCTATGTTAAACCATGTTCTGTACTGGCGGCCATGTTTTTCGTCGGATCGTAACGAAATATGGCATCTTTTTTAAAAGACCTTAAGTACATCATTCCTGTAAAGTTTGGTTCAATTTGCTTCAGCCTTTTCAGAGGAGGAGATGAAAATGTGATTTTTCCCCTAGGGTCCAATGTTAAACCTAAGTTCCGCGCTGGCGGCCATGTTTTTTATCGGATTGGAACGAAATGAGCAATCTTTGGAAAGGACCTTCTATACATCATTCCTGTAAAGTTTGGTTGAATTTGCTTCAGTGGTTTCAGAGGAGAAGATGAATATGTGGAAAGTTAACGGAAGGACGGGCGGACTAGAAAAAGCAAGCATGGTGACCCATACTTTTTATTACAGATTTTGGGTTAGTAGAATTGGTTCTTCAGTTGTGCCGACTTACAGCAAAATCTCATGGATATGAATATTACTGTCTATCTACCTTATAACCTTTTCTGAATAATATCATATTGGGATATATTTGTGGTAGACAATCCTGGGCGAATTTTAGCCTCCGTGTATATCTTGCTGCCCACTCAAATGAATTGGACAAAGTACAAAACAAGGTGAATATTTTACTGCTCTGTTAATGTTGCTAACAAGAGCCAATATAAAAATAACCAGAAAAACAGCAATTTTCAAATTTCCAGTAATGGATGTCATATACCTTTGTCTTTGATCTTTTTCTGCAGCATATAAACAGGACAATAATCATCAATACGAGTAAACCAACTCCACACAGTGAAATTCCAAGGATTAATGTTAAATTGTCTGTAAGTGAAGCTGAAAAGTAAAATAAAATAAAGGGCTACGCCGAGCGCAGCATGATACGACCGCAGCATGTCGACCACTGAAATTTCAACAAAGGTAGTTTAAAGTGAATGTGGACACAGTAAAGAGCTTGACACAATAATTAGATGGACACAAAAAGAAGCTAGACACAGTTATTAGCTAGAGACAAAATAGGGAAAAAACCCTTTTGATTACTTACTGATAAAAAACCGTAAGAGCTATGCAAAATATGTACTATCAACTAAAACTTTACATCCATAGAAATTCAAAGAAAAAATCCATCGAAATCTGATGAAAAATAAAGATATGACACATTTAGAAAAATTGCAATTTTGGCCCCTTTGACCCCTTGTAGCTCCGAAATAGTAAGAGCTACAAAAAATCCATTGACATATTACTGAAAGCTTATATCAAGAGGAATCCAAAGAAAAAAATCCCATCGAAATTCAATGAAAAATAAAGATTTGACATATTTAGAAAAATTGCATTTTTGGCCCCTTTGACCCCTTATAGCTCGGAAACGGTAAGACCCACAAAAAATTCATTGACATACTACTGAAAGCTTAGATCAAGAGGAATCCAAAGAAAAAAATCCCATCGAAATCCGATGAAAAATAAAGATTTGACATATTTAGAAAAATTGCATTTTTGGCCCCTTTGACCCCTTGTAGCTCGGAAACAGTAAGACCTACAAAAAATCGGTTGATATACCGCTGAAAGCTTAGATCACGAGGAATCCAAAGAAAAAAATCCCATCGAAATCCGATGAAAAATAAAGATTTGACATATTTAGAAAAATTGCATTTTTGGCCCCTTTGACCCCTTGTAGCTCGGAAACGGTAAGACCTACAAAAAATCCGTTGACATACTACTGAAAGCTTAGATCAAGAGGAATCCAAAGAAAAAAATCTCATTGAAATCCGATGAAAAATAAAAATTCTACATAATCTGCAAATTCGCAATTTTGGCCCCGTTCGGCCCCTCATAGCTGGGAAAGGAAACAAGTTACCAAAAATCTAATAGCTGAGTGCTATATTAATTTTTCGCAAGGAATCCATTGAAAAAAACTGCATCAAAATCGGACTTAAAATAAAAAAATTATTTTTTTTGAGATTTGCCCCTGTTGGGCCCCATTTATCTCGTGAGTGGTACATGCTACGTGAAATCCTTTGGCATACTCCAGATTGGAAATTTCCTCAGGAGCACACTGAAACAAACCCCATCACAATCCAATAAATAATAAAGATTCTACAGTCGAATATGTGAAAACACCGTATTTAACCCTTTTTTGGCCCCTAATTCTGAAATGGGTGGGGCAAAAACCTAAAGGAAAAAAACGTTTCTCAAGAATGTTCCAAGAAACATCATACTAAGATTGTTTCTCAAGAATGTTCCAAGAAACATCATACTAAGATTTGAAAACAATCCATCCACTAGAACCAAAGTTATGCTGTCCACAGACACGAAAATACCTAATTTTACCCCTTTTTGGCCCCTTTTTTGCCTCTTTTTCAAAAACGGGTTGGGCAGGGAATGCGAAATTAAAACCCGGGCTTAAGCTTGTGCCAACAAACATCATACTAAAATTTGATAACAATCCGTTCACTAGAACTAAAGTTATGCTGTCCACAGACGCCGACGCCGACGCCGACGCCAGCGCCATACCATAATACGACCGCAAAATTTTTGCGGTCGTATAAAAATCTGAAGTTCAGTTCGAAGATGTCTGATTAAACAGTTGGAACAAAGTACTTAAAAATGTAGAACCATAGCTCTTTTGGTCCTTGTCATATTTTTGGATTTGGCGGACCACAGAATTAAGGATTTTCCCCTAAATAAAACTTGCGTCTGTTGCAACCCGCAAATATAAAATAAATAAAGGGCTACGCCGAGCGCAGCATGATACGACCGCAGCATGTCGACAACTGAAATTTGAACAAGTGTAAACTAAAATGTGGACACAGTAATTTGCTGGACACAATAAGGACCTTGACACATTAATTAACTGGACACAAACTAATGAAAATAAAAATTAGCCCTTTTAATCCCTTATTACTAGGATATTGTAAGAGCTAAGAAATTTTGTTGACTACCATCAAGAGAAATCCAAAGAAAAAACTCAGGTTGAAATCTAATGAAAAATAAAGATTTCACATATTTTGAAATATCACAATTTGGCTCCTTTGACCCCTTATAGCTTGGAAACCAAAGAGAAACGCAAAATATACTGCGATATCACTGAAAGCTTACAATGAGAACAATCTAAAGATGAAAATCCAATCAAAATCTAATGAAAAATAAAGACTTCACATATTTCTAATAATTGCAATTTTGACCCCTTTGACCCCTTATAGCTCAGAAACAGTAAGAGCTACATCAAATCCGTTTACATACTTCTGAAAGCTTGCATTGAGAGGAATCCAAAGAAAAAATCCCATCAAAATCTGATGTAAAATAAAGATTTTATATATTTCTAAAAATTGCAATACTGGCCCCTTTGACCCCTAATACCTCGGAAACGGTAAGAGCTACACCAAATCTGTTGACATACTACTGAAAGCCTACAATGTGAGGAATCTAAAGAAAAAAATCCCATTGAAATCGGATGAAAAATAGAAATTTTAGGTATTCTGCATGTTTGCAATTTTGCCCCGTTGGGCCCCTCATAGCTTGGAAAAGAAACATTTTATCAAAAATCTAATAGTGCAGCGCTATGTTAATTTTTCATAAGGAATCCAATGCAAAAAACTGCATCAAAATCGGACTAATAATAAAAAAATTAAAATTTTTGAAATTTGCCCCTTTTGGGCCCCATTTATCTCGTGCACGGTACATGCCACGTGAAATCCGTTGCATATTACTGATTGGAAATTTCCTCAGGAGGACACTGAAAGAAACCCCATCAAAATCCGATAAATAATAAAGATTCTACAGTCAAATATACGAAAACATCAAATTTAACCCTTTTTGGCCCCTTTTTTAAAAACGGGTGGGGCCACAATGACCAAAACTAAGCCAAGCCTTCCTTTTATGCCAAGGAACATTGTGTTAAAATTTCATAAGGATTGGTCAACTGAAACTAAAGTTATTGACCAAAAACAAAAGTGTCTACAGACAACGACGACAACGACGACGACAACGACGACGACGACGACGACGACGACAGCACCATACCATTATACGACCCCAAAAATTTTTGCGGTCGTATAAAAAATCGGCACAATTAAGAGCTATGATTCTGCAAAGGTATTTGTCTACATCTATTTCATAGCATATGGATTAGAAATATTAACTTGACATTTACAGAATTATCTATGTTTTTTGATTCACTTTTTTATCAAATTGTTCTTTCAGTTCGCGTGATCCAATCAGTTGTCTAATGTCCTAAAAAGCTAAGCTATTTTCTATGCAGCAGTTCTTTGGATGACTACAAATTAGTATGTATATTTTCAGGGCTTTCAGGTTTCAGCTCCATTGGAGCTTTGATTTGCTCTTTCTGCTGCGGTTTTCTGAGGCATTTGAAGTACTGAGGTCAAAGTTTGTTGAAACCTGAACAACAAAGGAACCAGAAAAAGAGTTTGAGACACCATGGTGTTCAAGTTATTATAGTTCAAGCCATCAACGTTCAGCTGTATTTTAATTACAGTCGAACTTTGATGCCTCGAACACCCAAGGGACCAATGAAAAAAGTTAGAGCTGGAGGGGTGTTTGAGTTATCAGGGTTGATTTATGCATAAACTTGAGTGAAGGGACCACAAAAACAGGTTCGAGATATCCATGGTGTTCGAGCCATTGCAGTTCGAGCCATCGAAGTTTAACTGTATAAACCAATTTGGACCTTAAGGTGCAAAGTATTGCCAATAAAATGGAACAAACCCCATCCATAAAATGTGATTTCTTTAAACGATCAAATTCTCGAATTCAATTTGTGGTTTAGACAACCAAAGTACAGTTTCTGAGCAGATGATGAAAATGATATTATTCCCTGAGGGTCCAATATCACACTATGTTCTACACTGGTGGCCATGTTTTTTGGTTTTTTGGGGGGGGTCAAAATGAAATGAGCAATAATATAGTCAAGGACATTTATACACTTCAACATTCCTGTAAAGTTTGGTTGCACTTGCTATGAGGGTTTCAGAGGAGAGAGTCAAAGTATGCAATGTTTTCCCAATAGGGTCAATGTTCAACAATGTTCATGATGTTCTATGCTGAAAGCCATGTTTTCTGTAGAATCAGAACAATATGAGCAATCTTTGAAAAGGCAAATCCAAATGATTCTGAGCTGATGATGAAAACTTAGATTCCCCATAAGGTGAAATGTTAAACTAAGTTCCAAGCTGTTTGCCATGTTTTTTTGTCTGATCAAAACTAAATGAGCAATTATAGTGAAGGACCTTCTGTACAACATCCCTGTAAAGTGTGTGTAAAAGTTGCTTGAATTTGCTGACCGTTTTGGTCAGAAGAGTCAGTTGAGCTAAAATTATGACTATAAGGAAAAGAACATGCATGGCATTAGGGCATTAAATGTAAAACAATTATGCAAAATTTTGATCAAACCATGAAACATTTTATCTGTAACAGCTGCTTTCACTATCCTATCACTGTATTACTGACTACAGGCCAATTTGTACATCATTTAACAGATAGTTACAAGAAGTAAGGATATCTAAGGACACCTGCTATCTTGGGCTGTACTAACAATACATGTTCAGGTTCATTTAAAGCATTGGCAACAATACATCAACAATTAGCACCTTTAATACCACACGATTTCTGGAATTACCTAGCTTTTTTGTTTTGTTTTGTTCAATGCAAGTATTTCAAATTAAACAAAAGCAGTATTTAAGTATGACAGCATGTAGCTGATGGAATGGTTGGCAAAACATCTGAAATGTAGATTTTAAATGTGCTGTACTGTAAGACTAAAATGTTCATTAATGTAAATTTTACAGCTATGCCACCTTTTGTATTACATCTGCCAAATTCCAGAATAATAATGAAGATAAATAAAATTTCAACTTGCCAAGCGGACAATTCAGCATTAAATTTAACTTGCCCTGGACAGATTTTACTTGCCACGGGCAAGTGGGAGAGTCACTTAAATCGTACCCTTCAAAATAAATACATGACGACTCCTATTTACCTGTCCTACACTAAACAGACTGAAGAGAAATTCAATCATGAGGCTGGTTCCATTAAAGAATGGAACAAATCTAACGCCATTCCTTCCTATTGGGCTAATTTTTATGTATTTATAACACTTTTTAAATGAAACTTTTGTTAATGGGCAGAAAACTGCACAAGGCAACATAATAACATATGATACACTAAATCTAAAATAAATATGGCAGAAATACAACCTAGTACAGGGTTTCGATACAAAAAGTTGTGGGAATATTATAAGCGAAAAATTACTCCCACACAAAAGTGTCCAAATTTACAGTATATATTTACATGATTCCAACCCCACAACCCCACATCCCCACACACACCAAATACTTACATGGAGTTGTAGTAGATGATACACTTCCGTTTGTTGTAGTTGATTTGGATGTCGGTAGAATTGGCAGAACTGATGAACTAGTAACATATACAGAAGATGGTGAAATATGACTTGTTAATTGCACTGAAGGTAATCCATTAGGATCTGATGACTGACTAGATAATTTTAAATTAGAGGTTTGATACGGTTTGATTAAAGAAGTTAATGGAGGTGTTGTCGATGTGGATAATGGCAGTGTTGTTGTCTCAGGATTTTGAGGTGCTGCTAATGAAGATGAATCCTGGGATGTATCTGGATGACGATATATTGAATGATGAACTGTTAGAACACTTTCATGACTTGAAGTTAATGAGGTATCTAAATCCGCATTTGTAAACAAGTCATGATAAACACTGTACGATGCTGATGCAGCTGTAGATGGTGTTGAGGATATCTTGTCTGACACATCTTTGTAAATCACAGTTTTAGTACTAGTTAATGACATTTGGCTTTTCTGTGTTGAGTTATCTCCCATGATTATTTTAAACTCTAGATATTGAACACATTATATTGAATTTCTCCTTGTCATCCTTTTCAGACATTTTCAAATATACTCCACCTAGCTTGCAGTCAATTTCTAATCATGTCTGAAATTATAAAAAAAATTCTGATCAATATATGGCAGAACTAAACTGTAAGATGACAAGCCTGTGTGTCTGTTTGGCATATGATGGTAACATTTCTGAATCATATGATCCTACATGAGTTTGAAACAGTTACTATAGACTGTGGTTCTATTTTCATTTTTCATTCAATAATTTATTTCATGTTTTACCATACTAATGGACTAAGATTTTAATCCTTGTTGTCAGTTGCTATAAATACTTGTAATATGATGTCCCAAGTGAATCAATGAACATACTGTGGAAGTACTTTTGTTCGTAAACATTAATTTTCGTTGTTTTTATAAATATCACTCCTTGGTGGATACTTAAATTCGTGGTTCCGCACTCTCTGTATTAAAACCATATGGAAAATGCATTTCGTTGGGAACTTAAATTGGGTACCCACAAACAAGAGCACTTTCACAGTATGTAAGAAAAGACAAACTAACAAGGGTAAAACAATGTGCGCTCAACTTTTTGTTTTCGGGCATAACCCCAGATAAAACCCAAGTGAGATCCCCTCTGTTCACAGCGTGATCACGCCGTGATAGGTGAGAATAGGTGGGATTCAGCATCACACCTGGGAAACAAACGAGATTTGTGTGACAATGGAGAATTTATTGGTACAAGTGAGATTTAGGTGTGATATTTGCAGGCATTATCTCGGCGGGATTGAAGTGTTTGAATATTATGGCTTTTCTCACCCCTCCCCTTTTATGGCCTTGAATTTTATTATCATCATTAAATTTAAACCAAGGAAATTTAATATTTACCCAAAGTGAGCAGATAAAGAAAAAAAAATTGAAAATGTGAACAAGAACACAACGTAAAGTTGATTTTTACGTTGACCTTAACTCTCTGTTTATTTGAACCACGAGGTATAGAACTTCAATTATTATCAGCAAAAGAACGATAGTTTTTGTCTTTTTACTATTATTACAACAAAATAACTGTTTTAAAAGACTTAATTGAATTCCTAGAAAAAACGGGATAGCAAAGTTACAATGCTAATAATTAATGTTATTGAGTATGACTACGTTGTCATTGTTAAAAGTGAAAGTAACTAGGGATGGATAAAATGCATTTGACATGTGCAGAAACATAAATGCAGAGAAAAGAGTGACATCTGTGAAAATTATTTGTTACTGATGCTTAAATTTGTATTCAAAAATTCTTGAAATAATATTGATGATTCGATTGTTTTGTCAATTTATTTATTCTATAAATAAATCCATGTTATGTCTAATATGTGCGTCCCCGATATGTCGATGAATCTGATTGGTCAATCACATGAAGAAGCTATATCTTATCCAATCAGGATCAATGTTTCTTAGCATCCATTCGGGCTAATATTTTCAAAGTGGAAAGATGGAGATACAGCTGTGCATAAAAAATGCTGTAACAACACATTTTAAACGATTTTTAAAGAAAGTTTTTCGTCAAACAACACGATCCATATCACATAATCTTCCGTCAAAGGGCAAATAAAACATAGATTCGATATTGAAATCAGAATACGTATCGTAGGTAAGAATGTCCGAAACTGTAAATTTTGCAGCCTGAAACCTTATTTCAAATTTTATGCTTTCGTTCAAAAACGATATCAGACCCTCAGACTGACACTTCACAGTTTTTTACTGGTCCATAATGCCGAAATATTTGTTTTGGACCAACACAGTTTGTGCAGACTAACGATGCCATAGTAGTAGTATGTGCTCATTTTAATTTTATATAATCTATAATTTTTATTATATATATAAACAATGAAAATTTCAAAGGATTAAAAAATACATCAGGAATTTAGGAAAAAAGGAGTTTTTTATGTCTAAATCTGAGCATTTCGGAATCAAACTTTGACAAAATGTTTGAGAGTAAATACTCAATTTTTGGTTGCATGATCCTGAAAAAACATTCTCATTGAGAAAGACTCTTTTACCCAAGGCTGTTGAAAATTCATGTACATACACAAACATAAACAGGGAATTTCCAAATATCGGGAAAGGGGTGTCGCTTCCTGGATAAAGGTTATGGTAGGTACGGAGATGATGCTGCCCAAAAGCCAAGGGTCAGTTTTTTTAAAGGTCTGACATTTTTCACATTGGCAATTTAAATTTATGAAAAGCGTTGGTTAAAATTTGACTGTCTGCACATCTGTACCAATATATGTTACATGACCTCCCTTGAATAACACCGCCACCCCGAAAGCTGTAAATCATGAAGAAACAGTTTGAATTTGGATTGAAAAAAAATTGAAAATACAACAATAAAAATCACAGACAGGATTAATTTTGCAAAAATCACACCTGAGATTGATAATATCACAGCTGAGATCACAGTAGGGATAAAATTGTGTGAAATTTGGCGTTATCTCGAGTGGGATCTCATCAAAATCCCAGCTGGAATAACTTAAATCACATCTGTGATCCCAGGTGAGAAATAAGGAATCAGAGGTGTGATTTTAGAAATTCACAGCTGATATCCCATCAAATATCCCACAATTTTTTCACGCCCATCACGGCTGTTATCACAGATGTGACTCGGCTGAGATCCTGTGTGTGATCACACAGGACGTTTCTCTGGGGAAATATACTTTTTATTTGTTCAATCTGAAGTCACCATGCATGGTCATATTTTTCACGCCATCATGTACTCTACTTTCCTTCTTTGGGCATAAATATTCTTTATATTTTTTCAATCTGACTTCACCATGCATGGTCATCTTTTATCATGTTGAAAGGAAAATTTGCATACTTCTGATATGATACTATTTCATGTAGTAATAATTAAGGGAATTTCCTTGGCTTGTATTCTGGAAACCTACAATGCAAGTCTTAAACATTAATTTTGGTATAGAGTTCTTAATTTAGACCTGTCAAGTTCTGAAAATTGTCTGGCATGAGATATTGCCAAAATTGTAAATGATCGAAGAAATCTGCCACAAATTTGGATAAGCTTTACCAGAGTCTCACATGAAAGGTGTGAGACATGACAGGTCTGCATAACTTTACCCCCTGGACTTTGTACTCATCACAATACTATATGTAAGTTTCTTCCTTATTACCATGGAAACCAAATTAAACAGAATAATGAATATGTTTATTAGGTAATCATTTATGGTAATTACATGTATGAATGATTAAAAACACATAATATTGACTGGAACTGACAATTAATTTTCATTTTAGTTCTTTCTTTTCAACATAAACCAGTGCTTATATGGTCCTAAATAGAATTAAATTACTTGACAGAAAAAAGGTTCTAATAAAGCTATGGGATACGATTTCTATCGATTTGTATTAATTGAAAATTACATAATCATTACAATAAGGTAAAATGTCATGAATTTTGTTATATAACCGCTAGATAAAATTCTTTACCACATAAGAAGGGTTCAACCCAATTAGTAATGTAGAATATTGGCAATTAAAAATGTGAAATAGAACACCCATTCTTAAACTTATTTATGTATAATTCAATTTTTGAGCACTTTTGACTTCTCCAGCAATTTCGTTTTTTCCATGACAACTAATACCATTTTGAAATCCCATTCTAAACTTCCGTAAAGTTTATTAAAATTTTGACCACTTTCAATGTTTCCTCTGTTTGCTTTTATCAATACATTTTCACCTTGCATTGGACATAGACATCTATGTACCTGTTTCTTCTTGTTGGTCAAAAGACATGCATAGACAACAACAAAAAGATATCAGGCATTAAATTTTTGCTGTATTTTTAAAAAGTTGTGACCTTGACATTAGTCCCACAAACCTTTTTTATCCCCTCTCGACGTATAAACACACTGCTAGAATAGAAAGTACATGTAATAAATTTTGTGTAAAAGGACACAGAAAATTTCTGGAAGTTGTAACTTGGAAAAAAAAATTGGGGCGAGGATGATAACCTATAGAGGCCTAAGCATGCAAAATAACCATCAAATTTAATGCTTTGTACACACATGATAACTTGCAAACTATGGATGAAACGATATGTTACAGAGTTTGCAAAATCTTTCGCGAGTCCTGAATGGCAAAAACGTCACAGGATTGACTGCTATAGCATAATTGCCAGTCCCATGTCTGACAGCATTTTGCATTTTTTATATTGTCCATAATGCAGAGGACTGTCTGGAAATCTTCAGGACTGACAGATTATTTTGTTCTGTCAGTCCTGTGACTGGCAATGTAAAAAAAAAAAATTTGTGAACTCTGATATTATGAAAAATTTTACATTATAAAGCTAATAGTCATTATATTATGATCAATTTTCCTTTAATAATCTATGTTACATAATTTTAGTTCTCTTACAATATACCTGTTTCTCAAGGAGAAATATCCAGATTTTTAGTACTATAAAAAATCCAGTATGTCTGTGATATAAATTCCAGAGGAACATCTAATACAGATAAAAAATTATCAATTTTCCCAAAGTTTTTGTTTGTATTCCCTTACTTCATCATTTACCAATCAAACATGATAATGATGTGTATTGATGAAATATAAAGACTTAGTCATAATATCATCATTTATTTTTATTGATAATTGGCAAAATAATTGAAAAGTTGTGTATTGTTAATCCCATGTAACTGGCTATAGAACAGGAAGAGATAATATATCTATAATACTTACATGTAGTGTCCTGATTGAATTTGACAAATCTAAGGGGGGTCTTGAGGGGTATATATCTTCTACGGAATTTGAAGCAACTTGGAAACGCCTACTACATGCTTCCTTTCACAAGTACATACTTAATTGTAACTTAAGCTAAGTGGTTGTGTACTACTGTCTGTGTACTATTTTGTTTACATGTCTAAGACCATGTTTCCACTTGCATATTTAGATCAATCTAAAGAGAGATCGATTTAAACTAGATCTATCTTATACAAAAGTAAACAACTTAGATCGATTCAGCATCAATCTAAAGTAGTCCACATCCCGAGGTGGTTTAAATTAGATCCATCTAGATTGAATCGATCTATCAAATAGTGTAAACACAAATTATCGATCATGATCGATCCAAGATGTACAAATATAAACAGAAGCTAAAAATGCACATGCATTGCACCAAACTGATAATTAAATGGCATTATATATCTTATGTAATGTTTGTGTCAATTGTAGTGTATTGATATGATGTAATTTGTGCATATTCATACCAGAAGGATGTTAGAAAAATTGCAAAAAGGAAAGAAAAGAATAGACCTAATTTGCTAGTTTACCCTTAATTTTGAGGGAAAATTTTGGGTTTCTGTCGAAATTTCTAATAAAATATACACAAAACAGATTAATATCATTATTTTTATAAATCTGGTGTAAACGCATCAGTCAAATTTAGATCCATTGTAATTGATTCATACAGGGAAACATAATCTAAACGTGAAGTGGTTTAAAATAGATCGATTCTTTCTAGATCAATCTACATTTTTTTGGTAATGTAAACATGGGCTAATTCAAGACCCATAAAGACCCTGAATTCATAATCTGAGCCATTATTACTCATTTTTTTCACAACATTGCATGTTTGCTTTCATCTAGGACTGGCTTATTCCACACTTCTGATACTCAGGGCCATTAAGGAACCATTGCATTAGGATGAGTTTGTCAGCATGACTTTGAACTTTATGTCAGGTTGTTTCCCTCATTTTCTAATGTGTTTAAAAAAAATTATATTTTCTTCATTAGTTGTTTGGTTTGGTGACTGGTTTTTTTTGTGTAAATTATTTGATGCTGTCTGGTTCAGTGACTGTGTCTGTTGTGGTAGATCCCTATATTTTGATATTGTGTCAGATTCAGTGACTGGTTTTTGTCTGAGTTTTATTCATAATGCTGGGTGGTTTCGACACTTCTTTTTGAATTTTTTTTCCCTCTGTGTCCAGGTAATATTTATCACTCTTTGTCATTTCTGAAGATGAGAAAATCATATATGTTGCTAATATATAAATAATTTAGATCAAACAGATTGAATTTCTCATGTGAAAATAATTTATATTTATAACAAGATTGCTACGCGTAGCTATGTCCCCCGCCGCCGCAGAAAAGTCAATGAAGTCCCATTTCTCATGTAAAATTTTGAGAATTAAAATGGCGGCAGGATATGATCAACTGCATTAGGTGGCAAATAGCTATGCAAAATTTCAGCAAAATCCCTTAACTGGAGTATAACAAGATGTGTCCAGAAAGTCTCCCTATGTTGTAGTATGCATTAAGTTGATAAAGTCCAATAACTCCCTTATAATTTGTTGAATCAAAATGGCGATGTGATATGATCTATTACATATAACGACTAACAATCCTGTATAATTAGAATGAATTCGGACTATCAGTTTCTGAGGAGTTGCGTCCACAAGATTTGCCATTGTATAACAATGTGGAAATAATCAAAGTCCCATAACTCCCACAAAATATGACGAAAAAAAGTTGCGTCCACAACATTTGCCATTTTATAACGATGTGGAAATAATCAAAGTCCTATAACTCCCACAAAATTTGAAGACTCGAAATGGCGACGCGATATGATCTTGTACTAATGGTGGCTAACAATCCTGTAAAATTTGAATGAATTCTGACCTGCAGTTTCTGAGGAGTTGCGTCCACAAGATTTGCCATTGTATAACAATGTGGAAATAATTAATGTCCCATAACTTTCACAAAATTTTACGAATCAAAATGGCGATGAGATATGATCTAGTACTAATGATGACTAACAATCCTGTAAAATTTGAATGAATTCTGAGCAGCGGTTTCTGAGGAGTTGCGTCCACAAGATTTGCCATTGTATAACAATGTGGAAATAATCAAAGTCCCATAACTCCCACAAAATTTGACAAATCAACATGGCGATGCGATATGATCTAGTACTAGTGGTGACTAACAATCCTGTAAAATTTGAATGAATTCTGACCAGCAGTTTTTGAGGAGTTGCGTCCACAAGATTTGCCATTGCATAACAATGTGGAAATAATCAAAGTCCAATAACTCCAACAAAATTTGACGAATCAAAATGGCGGTGCGATATGATCTAGTACATATAGTGACTAACAATCCTACAAAATTTTAACAAAATCCAATACACGGTTTCGGAGGAGTTGCGTCCACAAGATCTCCATTTGTATAGTATTGCTAAAAATCGTCAAAGTCCCATAACTCCTATAAAAATTGACGAATCAAAATGGCGGTGCGATATGATCTAGTACATATAGTGACTAACAATCCTACAAAATTTGAACAAAATCTAATACACGGTTTCGGAGGAGTTGCATCCACAAGATCTCCATTTGTACAGTATTGCTAAAAATCGTCAAAGTCCCATAACTCCTATAAAAATTGACGAATCAAAATGGCGGTGCGATATGATCTAGTACATATAGTGACTAACAATCCTACAAAATTTGAACATAATCCAATACACGGTTTCCGAGGAGTTGCGTCCACAAGAAAGTGTGACAGACAGACGGACGGACGGACGGGAGGACGGACGGACACACGGACGCAGACCATTACTATGTCCCACCGTCGCGGTGCGGCGGTGGACAATAAAGGGCTACACCCAGAGCAGCATGATACCACCGCAGCATGTCGACCACTGAAATTTCAACAAAAAGTAGTTCAAAGTGAATGTGGACACAGTAAAGAGCTTGACACAATAGTTAGATGGACACAAAAAGAAGCTTGACACAGTTATTAGCTGGAAACAAACTACGGAAAAAATAGACCCTTTTGATCACTTATTGATAAAAAAAACTGTAAGAGCTAGGCAAAATATGTTACTATCAACTAACACTTTACATCCATAGAAATAAAAAAAAAATCCATCAAAATCTGATGAAAAATAAAATTTTGACATATTTAGAAAAATTGCAATTTTGGCCCCTTTGACCCTTTGTAGCTCGGAAAAGTTAAGAGCTACGCCAAATCCTTTGGCATATTACTGAAAGCTTAGATCAAGAGGAATCCAAAGAAAAAAATCCCATCAAAATCCAATGAAAAATAAAGATTTGACATATTTAGAAAAATTGCAATTTTTGCCCCTATGACCCCTTGTAGCTCGGAAACGGTATATGCCACGCCAAATCCGTTGACATACAGCTGAAAGCTTAGATCAAGAGGAATCCAAAGAAAAACATCCCATCGAAATCCGATGAAAAATAAAGATTTGACATATTTAGAATAAACAGCTGCGCCTAGTCGCATGATATGCCCGTCGTCATCCTTCAAAACTTTAAAGTGATTTAGGTAAGGGGTTCTCAATTCAGAAGCACCTATAACTGCCTAATTAAGCTTGATATCTCTTTAAGAAATTAATCTGCAAAGTTAAAAGTGAGCTGATCAAAGTACTTATCAGTTAGAGCATGACATGTAATAAATTGCATTAAAATTGACAACAAAGTCCCATAACTCTTGCAAAAAAAATCAGGAAAAAGTATACAGACTGTAAGGTCATCACATCAAATACCTCTTCAAAGTTTGAAGTGAATTGGCCAAAGAGTTGTCAAGTTAGAGCGTGATGTGTAAAAAATTGCCTTAAAATTAACCAATCAAGTCCCATAACTTTTGCAAGAATAATTGAAATTTCATGAAAAAGTATACAGAACGTGAGGCCATCATACCCAATACCTCTACAAAGTTTGAAGTGAATTGGCCAAAGGGTTGTCAAGCTAGAGCGCGACATGTAAAAAATTGCCTTAAAATTGACGAATAAAGTCCCATAACTCTTGCAAGAAAAATAGAAATTTCACGAAAAAGTATGCAGATCGTGAGGCCATCATACCCAATGCCTCTACAAAGTTTAAAGTGAATTGGCCAAAGGGTTGTCAAGTTAGAACACGACATGTAAAAAATTGCCTTAAAATTCACGAATAAAGTCACATAACTCTTGGAAGAAAAATTGAAATTTCACGAAAAAGTATACAGATCATGAGGCCATCATATCTAATACCTCTACAAAGTTTGAAGTGAATTGGCCACAGGGTTGGCAAGTTAGAGCGCGACATGTAAAAAACTCGCTGAAAATTGACGAATAAAGTCCCATAACTCTTGCAAGAAAAATCGAAATTTCACGAAAAAGTATACAGATCGTGAGGCCATCATACCCAATACCTCTACAAAGTTTGAAGTGAATTGGCCACAGGGTTGGCAAGTTAGAGCGCGACATGTAAAAAAATCGCTTAAAATTGACGAATAAAGTCCCATAACTCTTGCAAGAAAAATTGAAATTTCACAAAAAAGTATACAGATAGTAAGGCCATCATACCTAATACCTCTACAAAGTTTGAAGTGAATTGGCCAAAGGGTTGTCAAGTTAGGGCGCGACATATTAAACGGACGGACAGACGGACGGACAGACGGACGGACAGACAATCGGACATTGGTATACCATAATACGTCCGTCATTAGACGGGCGAATAAAAATTGCAATTTTGGCCTCTTTGACCCCTTGTAGCTCAGAAACAGTAAGAGCTACGCCAAATCCATTGACATTTCTCTGAAAGCTTAGATCAAGAGGAATCCAAAGAAAAAAATCCCATCGAAATCCAATGAAAAATAAAGATTTGAGATATTTAGAAAAATTGCAATTTTGGCCCCTTTGACCCCTTGTAGCTCGGAAACGGTCAGAGCTACGCTAAATCCGTTGACATTATACTGAAAGCTTAGATCAAGGGGAATCCAAAGAAAAATATCCCATTGAAATCCGATGAAAAATAGAAATTCTACATAATCTGCAAATTCGCAATTTTGGCCCCTTCGGCCCCTCATAGCTGGGAAAGGAAACAAGTTACCAAAAATCTAATAGCTGAGTGCCATATTAATTTTTCACAAGGAATCCATTGAAAAAACTGCATCAAAATCAGACTTAAAACAAAAAAAATAATTTTTTTGAGATTAGCCCCTGTTGGGTCCCATTTATCTCGTGAGCGGTACATGCTACGTGAAATCCCTTAGGCATAATCCAGATTGGAAATTTCCTCAGGAGCACACTGAAACAAACCCCATCAAAATCCAATAAATAATAAAGATCCTACAGTTAAAAATGTGAAAACACCCAATTTAACCCTTTTTTGGCCCCTAATTCTGAAATGGGTGGGGCCAAAAACTAAAGGAAAAAAACATTTCTTACGAATGTTCCAAGAAATTGAAAACAATCCGTCCACTAGAACCAAAAGACACGAAAATACCTAATTTAACCCCTTTTTGGCCCCTTTTTTGCCTTTTTTTCAAAAATGGGTTGGGCAGGGAACCCGACATTAAAACCCTGGCTTAAGCTTGTGCCAAAAAACATCATGCTAAAATTTGGTATTAATCCATTCACTAGAACCAAAGTTATGCTGTCCACAGACGCTGATGCCAACGCCAACGCCGACGCCAGCGCCATACCATAATACGACCGCAAAATTTTTGCGGTCGTATAATAAAAAGTGGATCCCTGTGGTAAATTATGATACAAGCACCACATAAGTTTTTTGCAAATAATTAATATGGCATGTACCTCCTGATCAGCAGTCATAAAAATATGATAAAATCTACAGGAAATATTGTAACATTTGTTCAAGAAAATATAAAATAGCATAGATTTGTACCTTACATATCAAACGGTATTTATATAAAATATTATGTTCCATCAGGTCATATCAATGTTTTAATTCGTAACTACCACCAGAATTATCATAGAAAGAGAATATATATGATTACAGCATATTCAACAAAATATACATGTAGTACAAAGCCTATTGTGCTTGTGAAAGAAAAACAAAAGGCTCACAAAAGCCTGTCTTTTTCACCTAACTCAAGCAAGAAGAGTCAATTACAGATATCAAGTTGTGTTTCATGTGCTGAATATTTTGTTGTTTAGTAGGCCATAATAAAAAATATGTTTGTTGGGCGTTAGCCGCCCGACCCTAAAAAATGCCTGCGACCGGAAAAATTTTTTGGGGTTCATGGCATTTGTTTTTTTTTTTTT